>JAEBDU010013289.1:3805600-3896503 GCA_016802625.1 Heliconius numata | reverse complement strand
ACTGAAGAAAATCTGGAGAAAGGCTGTGTTAATTAGCTTTTCACTGAAGAAAATCTGGAGAAAGGCTGTGTTAATTAGCTTTTCACTGAAGAAAATCTGGAGAAAGGCTGTGTTAATTAGCTTTTCTGTTTGGACATTATTTTTATAAAAATTTTAACCATATTACAGATTACTAGACTAGTACATTAGGCAAAGAGGACCTAATGCTAAGACACTCGGTTCCTCACTTGCATTGAATTCTTGAGGCATTGCTTGTTGAGTATTGTAAGATCACTCAAACAAAAAATATTTAAAAAAATAGACTATGATTTATATTTTAATCCAGAAAAAACATGTTTTTAGACTAAAATAGTAAAATAGCTAATAACTTACAATCATCAAAACGGCGGGAGTGTAAATCGGTACAGGCAGCCGTCGGCTGTCCAATATCAGCCCGACTCCGTACCAGAACGCTAGAGCGTATGTCGCGTAAATAATAAGCCACATGAAGCCGCTGCCGATGCCTGAGTATACACCTTTCTTCATTCCCGTCTTCTTGGCTGGGTCTAAACGACCTTTGTATCTGGAAGAATTTGTACTCTTTACGTATTTTGTGAGAAAGCAAGAAAGACCCGTGTTCTTTCCTTCTCATAGGAACAGCTTGGGCCGGGTGGTCCGTGCCGACCCAGAAGAAAAAAAAAACATTAACACGAACATATCTGTTTAAAGCCAGTCCAGAAGACAAAGGCATATTTTAGAATATTTTGTAAAACAGGTCATATTTAAGCTTTGTGTACCACAAAGTTATTATAAGTGACATTAGTACATTGCATAAGCTTCATTATTACATATACTCCCTTTTAGATGTAGCTTCGATTAGAAACAGACTTCGGTATCCGTTATTATTTTTGGGCGATATCATTTTTATGTTAACGTATTTAATGGGAAGACAGGAGGAAAAAAGGAGCTTTCAAAAGAACATAGTGAAAGGTCATTTTTGTCTCAATTTTCCGGCGTTAGCAAAAAATTGCAACTAATCGAAGTTTTTAAGAGAGAATCTGTGCAAATCCCAACTTTCCGCCGAATTCTGAGTATAAGAGTTGAGCGGGAGAACTTAACGCCACGCTTTGCCCCTTTATCAGAGTGAGGAAATGAAAATGTTGAATATTTAATTTCCTCGAGTGGGATCGAACTCACAACCTGCCGTGTTTAGAATCACATGCTTGTGGCCCTTTGCCACTATATAAACTTACCTATCTATTTCTTTTTGTTCACCACCAAAAGCAACAACAGTTCGAATAGAAGATAAAACTTCCTCCGCGATGACTCCGGCTACGCTGTACGCTTTCAATTCTTGCGATGTGAGAGACGATTGAACCTAACAATTATTTAATATAATTTATTTATAATAATATATTATTAATTAAGACGGTAGTTTTATTATAGCATTATTTCCTTTACATTATCAATGGAAATATATATTCTTATAATAATTATATATATTGTATAGGTTTAAAGGAATCCAATGTACCATTTTGTCTAATATTATCGAAAATTAATAGTTTTAAGTAGGAATTAAACGTACAGGTAATTACATATTAGGTAAATACATTAAACTATAACACGTAAAATACCATATAAAACCCACCTTAGCGACAATAGCAGTCGTGATGATGATGACAGGTGCGCACGCCAATATCACCAGAGTCAGCTCCCAGCCGTACACGAACGATATGATGACGGCGGTCACGAATGACATCACCAGGTATATCAGCATTGGTACCTTCTCGCCTATACCTTCACGGTACTTTTCTACGTCACTGGTGGGATATGGGGTTAGTGTTTTTTTTTGTGTTTTAAGTAATTTTTTTTGTTTATGTGAGGTAAATAGAATAAATTTAGGGGTAAAATATTGTGTGCTCTGCTTTTCGTCCAATTTTGAGTTGAATTACGGAACACAACACTGCGTTTTGTCTCAAATACTATAATCTGCAAACTAACAATATCAAGAAAGCGAAAACATTTGTAAAATATTTTAATTTTGTACACAAAAAAATCAAATAATATATGTCATATTTTTTATTATAGTTTCACGCTGCATTCCGCACATAAAAGAGTAGGCAGAGGGAATCTTGTGTTAAGACACTCTGCTCCCATTAAAACATTCCGTTTTCCATTTTCAGCCGAATTCTGGTGGCGTTGAGTGGGAGAATACATTATTTACATTTGACGATATAAGGTATATTATTTTTATTAAAATTTGTAATTTTTCTTTTCTTTAAAATTTTACAATATTTTTTTCTATTTTTATGCATGCATAATAGTAATAGTTATCAAATTTATAAATAGTAAAACTTACTCCGAAACTTTGGTGGCAAAGTTCATCGACGTATTAAGGTCATACCAAGTGATATCTTGTCGCAATACAGCTTTCAAGAACTTTTCCTTTAGTCGATCTATCTGAAATTTAATATAATATAGTTTTTTTCAGCTTCACGGTGTATCCCGCAAATAGCAGGGTAGTCATCAGGAAAAATACCTGTTTCAAAGCCGTATAGTTGAACAGATCGATACTAATAGCACCCACAAGGAACTGCAGCACGGAGAACACTGTGCAGCCGATGCCGAAGGCTTGCGAATCCTCGATCAGGGCACGCCGATTCTCTTCTCTACTTGCATTTGTTCTGTTTGTTAAAATATATTTTTTGTTTTTTAATTTGATAAAGCTAATATTTGATATGTTATCAACTTTAAATACACTTTTGCAAAAAAATGAATATAAATACCTCTATATTATCTACAAATATTCAAATATAGCGGTATTTGAATCAATATAATAAATTTGTACAAGTTCTATAATAGTTAATTAATTTAAATTAACTATAACTAATACTTTAATTTACATAATGAAAATCTATAAAACGTTTAAAATGTCTCACTCGCGCCTTTCAATGACACTGTACCTATCTATAAATAATGCAAAATTCTTTACCATTATTAATAACACGTGTTTTACTTAAATACTTTGATATGTGCCTACAAGTCCGACGAGAATTAACTAAAGTACTTCTCAATTAGATTACAACATTGAAATATGCAAAAATCTATACACACATTTATATATAATGTGTATTTAACATGTCTTTAAACAATATATATGGTATATAATTATAGGACTTAGTGAATGATACTGCACTATCTATTAAAGAAAATACGAAGTTATTTATTTCCAAAAAAAAAATTATTACCTCTAACCTAACGTTGCAAAGTATCAATAATAATGAACCAAAACATTTATTTTGATAATAGGAAACTATGAAATATTAGAAAACTATGAAAACCATCTGGCATGGATAACTCATTTAAGCTTATCATAATTAATACTTACAAAATTCTACCCCCTCCAAACCACGCTATAGTCAATGTGGTTGTAGAAGTGCCATTCATCACAGTACGGTCGATCAGTAGTGATGTGAACTCTCCGTAAATGATCACTCCGACGGGCACGAATAGACCGTTCAGTGACGCGAAAATCACTCCGGCGAACAGAAGAATGAATTCCCATGGCTTTGCGAATCTAAACTGAAAGAAAAATGTTGGTTTAATTTTTAGAGCACGAAATTTAGAGACATCGGTTTATAGACTTTTCTTGAGAACTCTGTCCATATTCAAAAACACGTATAAGGTTGTTATGAAAACATTTAAATGGACCTATTAATATTAGAATATTTGTTTCTGCGACATAATGATCTGTTTATCTTCAATACACTTCTAGTGGGATTTTGATCCCGTGTTTCTATTAACATGCGCTTTTACGAGTACATACCTATATTCCATCTAAGTTTCGAGGACACCAGCCAAAAATTTAAAACTTTAACCGCATTTGTCCAGAATATTACCGGCTGCAGCCGGTTGCCGTCAGAATTCACACACAGTTCCATTGCCAATATCGACTTAAAAATAGATTATTAACCAACTAATTTGTCATATTGTGATACTTACTAGACTAAGGTACGAAGCTGCTGTAGTCTGTTGATTAGGGTCCGCACTGAAAGAAGTAAAAAGAAATTAACAATTGACCACAGCTTCTAAGCTTCTTCTTCTATGGTGAATGATGGACTAAGTATTTCATGGATGGTGACGGTGGTCATGAGCTACGTGTAAAGCGCAAGCCTTAGATCGATTTCGTACCATTTAGAAGATGCCATTTCCAACTGCAAAGCTTATAATATCCTTGCAGCTAAACAAACCAATATTTTTAATAAAATATTAGGTTATATTGTTTTCTTATGACTAAAAATTACGATTGAATATTTTTTATGAATAAAAATAATATGTCATGTTTTTAACTGCAGTCTTTCCCAACATCTCCTTCTCTTAATCTTCACCATCTCCTCCATAATGCTAAGTATGTAGAGAAACACTAGATTTTTCATCCGTTTTTCACTCTTACTATTATATAGAATTGTATTAAAATATATAAATCGGTATTACATATTTATTGTATAACAATATTGTAACATACATACACATATGGACGAGATTGATTTGCACACTTGAATGGATGCCAATTTTTTATAAAAAGTTCTAAAACTGTATATTTCTTAAACGTACGAGTAGTATATGGTAGTTTGACTTTATTACGGTGTTACATATTCATTAACCCATAAACGCACAATATTCTTAATTGACATCATAAAAATTGATCGAGTATCCTATGTGATATTTATTACTTCGAAATTATGTCACAAAATTGAAGATCACAAATTGCTCAAATCGTTTTAACAATGTAAGTTGTATGAGTTTCTGATATGTAGACAGTTACTGTAATAATATAATTTACTTATCCCTAGCGGGACAGAAAGAGGCGGCCGAGCGCCAAAGGTTCATTGGCGTAGGAAGACGGGGCCGAATAGGCCGTTTCCACTCCAGAAATTTTACCAAAAAATTGCCCCGAAAGATAAAAAAAAAATCGGAATATTTACACGAACATATGGCAAAGGTAAAGTCCCCGGCCTATCTCTGGATATTTAGCGTAAAAAACACCGTAGCCCACGGTAGCACCGTAGCGGTGCTTTTGTTCTGTAGACGTTATGAATGTATATACAAATATATACATAAATGTACACATTACTTTTATAAACTAATAATAAAAGTGCTTACCCCTCCTCCTTAAGCGCTTTTTCAGTAATATAAGCGGACTGTTGAGCGAGCGAGCTGATCGTAAGCGAATTCTGACGAAAGCTGAGCGTCAGCGCTGGTCGCTGCTCGCTCCTGCGCCGTGATAACCTTGTGACATTTCTTGACGACTCATTGCGTTTCATTCTCGAGTTAACCGCTCTATAAAAAATAATACATTAACTTTTGGCCATTAGTTTATTATTTTTTATTTCTGCTTAACTAAAGCCAATAGATCAATAGCTTTTTAAAAAAAGAATTAGTTTCACGCTGTAGCGTGGCAGAGAAGACAGAGGGAACCTAGTGTTGAAACAATCTGTTCCTCATTTTCCGCCAAATTTTGAGGCATTGCGTGTTGAGTGGCGGAACTTAACGTTGGGGTTTTGCCTTGATGCCAGAGCGAAGAATGTAAAATGTTAATAAATAATAATTCGTTCCCTCGAATGGGATCGAATCTGAAACCGTCACGTGACTGTCACACCCTTGTGCCCTGCGCCGCGACTGTGAATTTTATTGCTCGTTTAACGGTTATTTAGTAAGGACGTAAAACCCATATTTTTGTTATACGAGATGAAAATAACTTTTAACGCAACGCATTCAATTCCCATAAGTGGGAATGGAATGAACAATCGTCGCGCTTTATGTCCGGGACTACGCCACGACGGCCTAAATAAATAGATTAAATAAAATAAGTAAAACAAGTAAATAAAATAATAAACCTCGGACCTCCAACATAGTTTTGCTAGTGTTTTATTAGCGTTTAACATTGACACAATAAATAAATTTGGAAAAGTATCTAGAAAACAGAAAACTAGAGATAACATACCATTATCATTAATTTCAGCATTCAAGTTAACAATCTCGCATTGTTTTAGTGTGGCACATTTTAGTTTTGCTATTATTTTGATTAGTTTCGTCGTAGACCACAAACCTTTTACATAACTTATTCAATATTTATTATAATTATTGGAAATTATTTTATTACTATTTTAAACGTCAATTTTTATTGACATATTGACATTGTTTAAGACATTACACATTCAGCAAAAATACAGAATTCAACAAGAAAAATTAAGAAAAAATACAGAAAATGGATATTTTTTATACAAATATTTTCAAATATTAAATAGTATTTTCAGTCAAGGGAATATGTATTTATGTAAACAGTTACTATAGTAAGTACAGGTGTAAAAATAAGGAAAAAAATTACTACGTGCTATTTTTTAATGCAATATACATTGAAATTCTGATGCAAAAAAATTATATTAACAAGATAGAACCTACAAACCTGAGACATTAGGTTCCCAGATTTGCAGATACGTTTTCTAATATTGGTGCCCCCCAAAATGAAAGATTTCATTCAAAAAATTACAATTTTAGGTGCAGCTATAGAAATAATAAATAGTAAGGCCAGTCGTGGAGCAGAGGCACGAAGTGTGACTGTAAAATCGACTGGTGGTGAGTTCGATCCCCACTCGAGAAAATGAAATATTCATGTAAATTTATATTTCCATTTCTTGGCTTTGGCATCGAGGTAAAGCGCGACGTTGAGTTCCGCTACTCAATCCGCTACGCAATGCCTCCAGAACTCGGCGGAAAGTGGATTATGGAGTAACTTAACACTGGATTCCCTCTGCCTACCCTAATGAACGCGGGATGCAGCGTGAAGCTGATGAAAAATAGAGATAGAAATAACTTTACACGAAATTTCACATTAACATTAAATTATTATTATTAGACATATGAATTGAGAAAGTCTAGTGACAAATCACTCTATTCTCAGTTTTATTTTATAAAATATAATTATATTGTGTAAAAAAATTTGAATGTGTAGTACAAATCGATTGGACTCCGTAGTACTACTGCATTGCGACATCGCCTCACGCTCGCTACGGCTACGGCTTACTGTTCTATGACGGTACTATACGAATACTGTATTATTATGTTAATTAAGTAATTAATATTCTTTTATGACTAATATGTTACTTATTTTTCTTATTTTCACGCATTTCATTCATTAACATTACTAAGTAGAGACGGCATGGAAATTTACTTTAATCAATATTCCAACATTTGTCCATTTGGAGATCAGGAATGTATCAGCTTCACGCTGTATCCCGCACACAGCAGGGTAGGCAGAGGGAACCTAGTGTTAAGACAGTCCGTTCCCGACTTTCTGCCGAATTCTAGAGGTATTGCGTGTTGAGTGGCAGAACTCAACGCCGCGCTTTGATCAGGAATGTATAATTTAAGGTATTGCATTTAATTATTAAGAATATAGATATAGTTTGATATTTTTTTTAGCTTTACAGCTTCACGCTGTATTCCTAGCGGAATGGCCAGAGGGAACGGAGTGCCAAACGCTACGCTCTCTATATACCTCGTCCACTATCATCATCTTATACATGCTCTCCGGAGACTCCTCGGACTTTTTATGTAACCTTTTTTTCTGTTTCTCCAGTATCCTTGGTACTGTGTTTTCGAAGGTCAACCGAGGTTTAAACGAGGTTTTTTAAGTTTATATTTTGATGATATATAGAAAATGATAATAAATATCACAAAAATTTATATTTAAAATGTGTAGGTGCCCTTTAAAATGTCACGGAAGTTATTTCTTGATCTTATTACGGTTTGCTAGCTTTGAGGAAAATAAAGAACTCGTTATAAGATACTACTGATGAAACTTTACGAAGATTTACAAATTTGATATTAAATTATTATAATATTCGTTTAGTTGCTCTATTTTTAAGTTAAAATTGTTAATTGTAATTTGTAACAAATATTGGCAATTAAAAAGAGTGGCCATGAGTTTCTTTGCCTGGATATTCTCATGAGCTCAACTATTTGAACGGGCTTCAAGTCCACGTGCAAGAAAATTGCACATTTTTTAAGTTATTTTGTTTTTCATTTTTTTCTACTTTTATGACATGTCCAAGTAAATGTTAAGCATTTTTATGGAATAAAGATATTTTGACTTTGACTTTGACTTTGTTTATATTGAAAATCAGGATAAACTTTGCTATTTATTTTTATTAAAAAAATATCATGTGATGATTTAAATCATGTTTCATAAATAGGAAATTGCCCTACATCGGTGAAAGATTAGGTACTTCTACTGTTTTAATCGATATGTTTGTTTTGTTTACCCAAATATAAATATTTGTTTCCAAATGCACTATTTGTAGATAAGTCATTGCGTATCAGTCAAGTGCATTGTTAGTACCAATTGAATCATGCTAGTATTATAAATGTGAATGTAAGTTTGTTTGTTACGCTTTCACGCCAAAACTACTCAACCGATTATTAATTTATTCTCGAAGTGGAAATCGACCCCACAACCAACCACAGTCATACGATTATGCCCCTGCGCTACGATTGGTCTTCTTTATAATCTAACTATATGTAACTTAAAAGTTAAACTTTTAATAAGTTAAATTAATAAAGTAAAATTTAATTAAATTTATAATCTAATTTATTAAATAATTCTTTATAATATAATGTAACTTAAAAGTTAAATTTCGTTTTTCATCTCCACCAACGAATGTAGAGTTCAAACTACTCTATCTCTATGAAAATTGCTTTTGGGAAACAAGGGTCCAACATTCTGGTTGTAAAAATAGTAGATCCCCAAAGGAATTAATATATAAAGATTTCGTTAAGATCTTTTGTATTATTTGTGTGAAATAAAAAGATAATGTCGTTTAGTATTTTTATTTTAAACAAATTAACCTCACCATGTGATAATGTCAGGACACTACATATAGACGTTTTTTAGATAAAAGTTAAAATAGTTCTGGTGTCGAGGTAAAGAGCGGCGTTGAGTTCTGCCACTCAATACGCAATGCCTCCAGAATTCTACAGAAAGTGGGGAACGGAGTGTTAACACTAGGTTCCCTCTGTAAGCTGTGTGCGGGATACAGCATGAAGCTACAGAACGAGATATTTAACATTAGACAACAACGATTAATATCGCCAGACGGCAGATGTTTTATTTTCGTTAACATAATTGATTTAGATCAAGGGCCAGCCAATTTTGTATAGGACATGTTATTGTGGGATATATGACAAGCCAAGTCCAACTGCCAGTGCGTCTTTGCTATTATTATAAACTTGTTATACGATAGTAGCCCTTATTACTGAATAACTAGGCACTGGTATTGTGACGTCATATTACAGCCAGGTGTGGTAGGAATGTCTGATAGATATTATGTAAAATACGCTTCCGCTATGACGTCATAGGTTTTTCAGGCCTCATGCAAACGAGGCTTGAAGGCTTAAGAGGTATTTATGCTAATTTTTAGATACCACGACGAATTTTGATGAATAGATAGTTATGTTCGTTTAAGATAGTATTGATTTTGTTATTTTTTTTATGAAAAAATGTTTAACAGTATATAATATTAGGTGGATATGTGCTGCATTTCGTAATGGAGTAGAATTGTGTTTGTTTTTAGTTATTTTGCAATCTTCCCTTTTTATAACTTTATTATTTTTACGACTCTAGCTCGCATCTTTTACGAGACTAAGAATAAACATTTAGGGTTAAGTCACTAAGTTTTATTTTTCTTGCATTTTACAGTAAGAGAAATGGTAAGCCACGCTTTGTGTAAGCAAGACTTAAGAAATCTCTGGTGAAATTGCAATCTTCGGCCATGATTCTCAATCCTATAAACTTATAATCGGGCACAATTGCCCTACAATAGCATATAACTAAATAAAAATTATACAGTTCTATTACAAATTATAAAATCTTATCTTCATATTACATAAGAAGAAAATCGTCGAGCTACATAGAACTATAAGCACTTAAAGCTCGCGTGAACGAGTGAATGAACTATTAGTATTCATATGTTCGTCTCATAATCCCTGCTTAGCACGCTTAGGCAAAGCACGTTTTACGTTCACTGAAAAATAGCAAAATTTCTTATTTTTCAATGCATTTTCAATTTACAAGTAAATGGTAAAATGTAGAATTAAATTGTTTAAGCCAGCTACTATACCGTTAAATGATTGAGATGTATTGTGCGTGCCTGTACACGCGATGGTTGTGAGTTCAATTCGGCATCAATATTATTTGCAATGATGATACAAAAGATGCTTTAAGAGGGGCAAAAATAGGGGGAAATAAGTGGCGAATTACTACTTACTTCTACAAAAACTGATAAATTATTTCTTACGAAAGCACACTTGAGCGTGTTGTGTCTTTTTTCACAGCTTTACACTTTTCCCCCATAACAAGGTAGGAACCAAAAACCTTCCGTTCTTCACTTTCTGCCTGAATAATCTTAAGTCGGGATCAAACCCATAATCATCGCTTATAAAGTTAATGCTGCTCCAATGGTCTTTTCTCTGATTGGAAATTATTGAGGCCGTCGTAGCTCAGGGGCACAACCGTGCGACTGTAAACGGAACGGATTCGATTCCCACAGGGGAATGAAATATTTAATATTTTCATTTCATCCTTCTGGTAACAAGGAAAGGGCAGCAGTAAGTTACGCCACTCACCAATCAATTCTTCTGGAATTCGGGGAAAAGTGGGGAGCAGAAGGGCTGGGCTTCCGTCTGCTTACCCTAATAAATGCGGAGTACAGCGTGAAACTAAAAAAAAATTATATCCTAAATGTGATTTATCTTAAATTTATAAAACAAGTTTTCATTATGAAGAGACAAGTTGTAAAAAAATTCAGAATAGAGGTATTAATGACAATACTTCTCTATATTAGTTTAATACGATACATTTTTCTTTTCAAGCTTAAACTTTATTCTGTATAGGTATAACAGAGTTAAGAGGCACATGAAACCTAGGGTCGAGACACTCCGTTCTCTACTTTCCGCCCGAATTGCATTGTGCCACGATAGTCCCGGATAATTAATAATTTATTTTCATCAAAAGAAATAATAAACCAGAAATATATAAAGAACAATATTGATGTTATTTTAATTAATAAAACAGTAATAACTTATAAATCAAAAGCAATTTATAAATGTGTTATTTATTGCAATTGTTAGAATATAGAAATTCTCTAACGCATAGCGTGATCGTTTGGTATGAACAAATGAATTAAGCTACATACTACTACCATAAAATCAAGTTTGCTTTACGTTAATAAATATTCCTAAAAAATAATACTATCCCATAAAAAAATGAATACAAAGTGTAACGAGGTCATCGTGGCGCAGTGGCAGAGCGTCGAACTGTAAACTGTTATGGTAGTGGGTTCGATCGCCACTCGGGGGATGAATTATTTATATTTATCTCCTAGACTTCTTATTCTGACTATATTATCTCTGCTTACCCTAGTACACGCAAGATACAGCATGAAGCTGAAAAAGCTTTTTTGCCTTATAAAAGCTTATATTATTATCATTACAGTCTGTTCGCACTCAATAAATATATTACTAGTATTATGATAGCTAGTGGAATAATTCGATTGTAATCTTTGGTCGGGCGCCGCGCCGACGACGCCGTAGTGGCGGAGCTCGCCGTACATTTATGCTGCCTTCGAATAACCCCAATATCCGTAAATGATATTAGATTTATGACTAAAACACTTTAAGACTAATAAATTGTAAATTTTTTTGTTACATAAGTTTGGTATAATATATATCAATCTTTAAATAGATATGGCTAAAAGTTTCTCAAAGTTGCAAAGCTCCTAACACACCTGAGTCTACTTCAATGTCTACAGGTATGATTATAAATACAATAATTTCTTGGCATTCAAACAATTATACTACTATTACATATTATACTTATTATTACATATTATTTAAGTACTTAATATTACTTATTAAATAATTATTCCAAGTATTATACTACTATTAGTAGACATATTAATGAACATTTCAACAAAACAAAAATTAAAATAAACGCTGATTATTTTATATAATAAAGAAAAAAAAACTAAGATACTGGAGAAAGGTTACGTAAAAAGCATGGGGATCCTCGGAGGGCATGAATGAAGAGGTTGATGACAGTGGACGAGGCGAAAGAGGTATGTAGAGACCGTAGCCTTTGGCGCTCCGTTCTCTCTGACTACCCCGCTAGGGATAAAGCGTGAAGCTATGTTTTTTTTTTTATATGGAATAGGCTTGCGTTTGACCGCATCAAGTCTGGTGAGCGTTGATGCGGTCTACGGTGGTGCACGCTTGCCTAGCAGATACCTATTCACCCTATCTTTGAAGACCCCCACATTGTATGTCACAGGAAATACAGATGCCGGCAGTGAGTTCCAATCTCTCGCAGTGCGGAGTGTATGTATGTAATAAAGAAAAACTATGTTTTATACCTATTTGATTCTAAAGATAATGGTTCAGTAATGATATTACCAATTGTTTTTGTAACAATTACCTAGTTTTCCCCGTATTACCCATATTAATAAAAGAATATGACAATAGAGTAATTTCTAACTTTGTAACTTGCGTCTGTGATGCAAGTGATTCGTCTGTTTACAATTATTTTAATTGCTGACAAATTATTTATAATATGCCACCTGCTACCTATCATCATTTTATAAAAAAATAATGGAATCCATATTAATATTGATAAACTCGAAGTTAATACGAAAATATACTAGGTATTTAACTTAAAGCGTTATGTTATATAAAAAAGATATATAAAATAAATAACTATAATATTTTAAGCTGAAAATTTATTTATTAAGCTTCAGCTTAAGCTGCATCTTCTCATAGCGCTACATTCGTCTTTATAATAATAATAAATTCTAATAAATTCTTGGCTTCCTAAATAAATAAATAAATAAAATAACAATAAAGCTGTGCGTTAAATTCCGCCACTCAAGAGGTAATGTCTCTAAAATTCACTGGAAATTGAGAGAAGAGAAACGTAGCTAAATAAATTGTCTCTATTTGTTTTTTTTTACTTAGAAAGAAATTATATAATTCTTTTGTAAATTTAATACATATTGATTAACAGGTTTATATTATTTATTACTATGTAACGTTTTGCAGGGTTACACAATAATAAATATTCAAAAAAGAAAAGGCTTTTATTTCAACAATCACAAATAGAAAACTAATCTGAAGCAGATAAAACGTAGGTATCGTAAAAACGCGGAACATTTGATATCTTGGCATTCCGCCAAGTGCTGGATAGGCTGTACATTTCACGTTTAGGGGTCGAACTCAATATCATACTATTTTTACTGGTTTATTATATTTAATTTAAATTTTAAAATATATAAAATACATTGTTTTTTATTAAGAAATTAATTACTTAAAATTAAAATAAATACTTACCTAGTATTCTGTAAAAATTATTATCCTGAAAACACCGACTGTTTGTTAGCTCCCAAAGAAGATCTAATATTACTTCCTTCATAAGGACACTAATTGTTTCAGGACGTGGCTGACGAAAATGGTGAACGCGGGAAACTCAAGGTAATGGCGGCGCGGGACGTCAACCCTGCGCAGATGTTGGCAGCATACTGGGTAGTTTTTGGCATAAGGGAGACTTATCTAGCACTAGCACTTCGTCGTAGCGCCTCGGCACAGCGTGTGGCTAAAACGTGACGGTTTTAGGTTCGATTTCAACATGGGGGAATTCATTATTAATAAATTTTTGCACTGGTAATAAGACAGAATGAGGCAACCATGCAATATCTATGCACGCAATGACTCTAAAATTGTGCGGAAAGTGGGGGGCCAAGTGTTTTAACACTATTATCGTTCCTCCTATATGCGGAAAATTAAAGAAAATGTAGCATTAGCAGCATTTTAACATTAATTGTAAGTTTTTTTAACCTTTTTTTGCATAATTCTTTATATGGAGAAGATTAGCAAAAATGATTTAGATGTAAATCATTTTTTTTCATTATTTAATATTTACATGCCAAGTACTTTTTTGTTAAAGTCCGTTAAATGTTAATCAAAATAATCATTAGTATGTTAAGTATTCAAATGGATGCGGAAATACTGAGTATTTAGTATTTATTTCGAATCAAAATACCGACATACTTAATAGCATTGTAGGCAGAAGGCAACCTGGGAACATAGTGTTAAGACACTTCCCTTTTCCACTTTCCACCAAATTCTAGAGGCATTTCGTGTTGAGTGTTATTGTATTTGATTTAAAAGTTTCTTAATAATAATAATCGTAGTTTTTTCACTCTATTTAACGAGTCTCTCTAGCGTCATAAAATATATAGTCTCTTCAGGAGCGTTGTATAATTGACGCTATATTTTAATTCAGCAAAGCACTTGGTCGATATATCGATTGGAAAATGTCATACATAATATTCTTAGTCTTATATTTCTTACAATTCTGTACCAAAAGTATTAATTTATCTTTTATTAAGTAATTATTATCGTTATATATTCAATGGAGATTAAATTAAACAAAAACAAATTAAACATCAAATAAATTTTAAAAAATATGAATATATTTTGACAAAGAAAGGACTTAAAATAAAAATCATTTTACCAGTAGATATTTATTAAGGCTTTATTATAAACTTTATTTCGATAATCTCTATTTTGACAAAAAAAAATCTTAAACGATATAATAGGACAAATCAAGATTAAAAAAAACAGCCATTCATCTATTAAAATCAATATAATTTTAAGAAGCCTCATAACTAAAATTAACTATAAAAATAATGTAATATTCCTATATTTAATTCACATTGACGATAAACTCACATTTATATTATATTAACATACATATAACTAAGTGTAAATATTAATATTTTTTATATAAAATAGGCTTAGATCGCGTAATGTGTGGACCCTAGACTGATATCAAAGATAATTACTTTATTTCACTTAAATAAATCAGTAGCAAGGAAGGTAAAGCCACGGTTTGAGTAAACATAGACAGAATAAAAAAATACTATATTAAAAATAAAAAAAACCCACCAATGGGATTTGAGCCCGCAACCATCGCTTCAAATAATGACATCCCCACTATACGACTTAATAATTTCTTAATAAAGTAAAAACATCATCAAAATGAATATCGAAGTACTATATTTAATATGTAAGAAAGAAACAAATGTTTATTATTATTATATTGCAGTCTAAGGCCCACTTAATAATTAAAAACATTGATGACACGGTCTTTATTGCACTAAAATTAGATTTAAAAAAAAACAGATTTTGGTTCTTAAATGTAAATTCTTAATTAACACCATGTATTATTATTAATATTTATATTGCTATATTAAAACTGAAGATTATCTGATTATCCATAAATTTTAAGGAGATGGGTAAATCATTATTATGTTAAATTTTAATAGTGTCAAAGTTTAATATGAAAAAAGTATATATGTACTTAAATATGAATTAACTATATAATACATAATTTTAAGATTGTATTCTTTCCGAGATTGTGTTCCTTCTCCTTTTGTAATTTATACATATATTTATAAAGTTGGTTTTATTGTATATGGCAACAATTTATAAAATAAAGTCTGACAAATAATAAAAGATAACAACAATTACACTTATATAACACGATACAATCTTACTGTACCACAAAATCTACATACATTTACTTTATTGGGAAATTATTTACAAACTTGCAGATACTAGTTTCGTTGAACAAAGTCATATGTCAAATATATGATGTTTTTGTTGAATAAATGTTAGATTTTTATTATATCATAAACTTTTGTTCACATTTAATATAATAAAAATAATAAAATCGTATCTAAAAATTAAAAGTCAACAGATTTTGAAGCTACGTCCCTGGAATAAAAGGAATTAATTATTTTTTTACCATTAGGTAAAGACACTTTGCAAAAATAGTTTACTGTTTAGCTGTAATAGAACAATAAATTTAAGCGGGGTTTAAAGCGGGGTTTTTTTTGCGTAGATTGATTTTTTTAGTGAAATATGATTTCATTCAATGAGAAGAATATTGATAAGACCAAAAGTCAAAACTTTTATGATAATTAACTTGATTATTATATATTGTAGTGGATTTATTCAGAACAAACACATTCTTCATTCAGTACAAAGTAGCTTAAGTCACATAGTTATTAATATAATAATAACTAAAAAATATTATTTTTACATAAGAATAATTATTAATTTAATATTAATTTGGTTTTAAATAAATTTATAATTAAAAAAGCACCTTCTTTTTACGTAGAAAGAAGTCGTATCGTATTTTAAAAGTAATTAAAAAAGGAACTCTTTGAAAATTTAAATACATATTAAATCGAGAGACATCCTGTATACAGATTGTATGTAGATACGACTTTATTCTATGGAAATATTTTTCACAATCCTCTTAAAGCAGTCTTAAAATGTAACAAAATTTTACTTTTAAATATGTTTTTTTTTTGTATAAAAAAAATTGATTTAATTCATTTACTTTTTTAAAGTTCAAATTTGAAAACAAATCCGTTTCACGTCAAATTTAACTAAATAATAAAAAAGTTTATATACAATTCGTATTAATAATATGACTGTCGATAATATAAAACAAAACTTTATAATCACATAATATATTAATTAATATAAAATATGTATTAATAATTATATTAAAAAATAACACATTCAACGTCAAATAGTCAATCACTACATATTCGTGAGCAAAAGGTTTTTAATAAACAAGTATTTTGTGCTAATTCATTATCAAATACCCACATTCATTTATTTAGTGATAATTACTAAAATTTATATTATTTTAAAACAGTGTAAGCTCTATATAACGAGGGGACTGTGTGGAGGATAGATTTTAATTTGATGGAAAATATAATATCTATTAATTATTTTTATTATCAATCAAGTATAAAAAAAATAAAATAAATAACGTTACTAAAAGTAACTACGATTTTATAAGCAACTTTGCCCGCCTGTACTATACAGTCATTTATTTTCTCATCAAATAATAGACAATATCTCATTAATAATAGACAATATCCATAAATTGATAGCTAAATGTTTCAATTTAATAACACTTATTTTGTAGCAATATTGTCGAATGTTACTCTTTATATCGACATATTTGTAAACCGATTGGAATTAAATAAATTCTAAATGTTAAGCTTTAATGTTTTCTTAATGTTCTAAGCATTAAGATTCTGAGATCAATAAGTTGTTTGCGAGATTAGCGTGAACAAATGCACAGTCATTTTTTTTTAAATAATTCTTTTGCGTTCTATTATAATAATAAAGGCTCCAATAACGTTTTATCTTATAAATTGTATCTTTCAGGTACAGACTTCGATCCGAATTCCAGTACGATTTGATTATAAGTAGATGCAGCTATTTTAACGCAAAGTTCATCGTTAATTCGAATGACGCTATGTAGAGTTTACACTGTATTTCACATCAATTTAAGTAATCTACAAGCATTTCGTATGTACGTGGCGTACAATCGCGTTGAGAACGCATTAAGAGCAAATAATGTGTTAGAAGGAGAATGTCTATATAATTGTTTTTATAATTTTAATAGAAAAATAGGAGCCTTTCCTGCGCTGTGCCAGAAAGGAGACGCCAGCCGCGTTTTATATTCAAATATTGGATTACTGCACGCACGCAGATTAGGATACCTAGAAATATAAATAAATAAAAAAAAATGTTTTATTTCCTAGATCAAAAAATATTTGTTTAGTGAGACGATCTCAGAAATTAACTTTAATATACGTATTGTACGGTTGCAAGTTCAATTCCCACTCGTAGGATATAATTATTTTCATTTAAACTCAAAGTATTATAAAGAGAGATTTTATTTTAAGAAATAAAATTATTTAGAAGTCGTCATGGCCCAGCGCCTAACTTTGGACTGTAAATTCGGCGCTTGTGGGTTCAATACTCGAGGGAAATGAATTATTCTAATTTTCTCCCTCTGGTAAGCGCGGCGTTGAGTTCCGCCAACACACTATGATTTGAAATTTATGCGGAACTTTGGGAACGAAGTGTCTTAACATTGCCCCTTTGCTTATCCGGCTATGTGCGCGCAGCGAAATACAGTGTGATGCTAAAAATAAATTAGAAATAAATATAACAAATCGCGCATACAACAATTTACAAAACGCGACACAAAACAGTAACACCCAAAAAAAAAAACTCACCAAACGCCATAATAAGCCACCACAGCCACGAGTTCTCGTGCGACGCGAGTTCCGTGGAATGCTTCACGATGAGTGTCCACTTGGCGAGGGAGAGGCCGAAGCCCGCGAGCGCGCCGTAGCGGCTCGCCACCGTGTGGCAGAAACACATCAGTAGGAGAAACCCAATCCAGTTGAACAGGAACGCCACTTTGAATTTAATATTTGTTTGTACAGTACGGTGGACGAGTCGTGGTAGCAATCGCTAGCCATTTACAGCTAACTTCAGGGCGGCCACGACTCCTCGACCGAACTGTACACAAATTATGAACGTACAATGTTGGCTTTGGACACGTTACCAGCCCAGGCTTAGTTGGAATATAATAAATTATTATACATAATATTACTTCACTGTATTAATCAAAAGCCCTAAGAATTGTCCTATACCTCTGGTTGTGGGGTCAAAAGGTAGTCTTTTGTTTATAAATTACAATTAAGTTTTTATAAAAGAGTATGCTGGTATTGATATTTAATTATTTTATATAATTATAGCCTATGTTTGTTTTCATTTTCCTTTATTAATTGGGGTGGTTCGTTAGTTTTGGCCGGCAGTGTACAGATGACAATTATATCTTTGTGTCATAAATTTGGCGTAATCCCAATATGAAACTTAGTTACTATATCTATAACCTATAAAAAGACTAAATATTACTATTGAATACAAATGATTGGCAATACAAATAAATATAATCTACATTTAGTTAAATTTCAATCTTAATATTTTTAAATACATTTAAAATAGAAGAACTTTTTTGAAGAAAAACGTACTTACCAAAGAAAGAAGTCAAAAACATAATATCAGTGCCGAGCAGACTGTTCTCCGGGTCGAGCTGTTCCGCGGAACCCTCTGTGGGTTCCACAGTTACGAACGCCGCTATCGTCGGGTGAGTGGGTGGCATCAACTGGTCAAAAAACAATGTCTTCTTTACATAAGTATAGTATGCGATATTCTCTGTATGCATAGATCTTTGAAGCTACTGGCTGGTACTAGCTGGGTTCTTTAGAATGATTTAAAAAGTTTAAACCTTTTTTTTTTCAAAGTCTATTTTTTATACCACTATAACATCAAGAATATAGCGTATGG
Organism: Heliconius numata; assembly: GCA_016802625.1. Taxonomy (NCBI): domain Eukaryota; kingdom Metazoa; phylum Arthropoda; class Insecta; order Lepidoptera; family Nymphalidae; genus Heliconius; species Heliconius numata. The sequence continues at coordinate 3,877,183 of JAEBDU010013289.1, read as the reverse complement.
GGAAAAAATAAGCCTGTTACAAGGCAGCTAAGAAAAATATTCAACAGTTTTTGATCATGCAGCGGTATTTCTTCAGACTACATTTTTTGATTCTGTTGACTTAGAAGCTTGATTTTTTTTGTGCTTCAAGGGACTGTACATCTGAGTATTAATTTCATCTACACACATTAAACGATCCCGAGATATTTGGCATACGGAGAGACTGCCAATAAACGATTCTGGTTTTTTATAAAATACAACAACAATATATATTTAAAAAATATTATTAACCTTTTATTCACCGGTATTAACATTTAAAAAGTTAATAATGAAATAATTAACAAGTGTTAATAAATAAAATAATCTAAATAGAACACGGTAGTTTCAGGATACGGTGAGACAAAAACACAGGGCCGCTAATATTTTTTAATACTATAATATGTTATCGGCTTTTTTTAAATAAAAAGGTTTTGTAGTTTCAATTTTGAGCATAGACGTAAATGTCACGCTTGTGGGTTTGATGCCCACTCGGAAAAGTGGATTATTTTCAATTCCTAGCTCGTGAAACGAGGCAAAGTGCGGCGGTGTTAAGTTTCGTCAATCAGCAAGCAACGTCTCGATAATTGGGCAGTGCATGGCAACCAAGTGTTTTGATACTAGGTTACATCTCTGCGTACCAATAGTACTGCGCACATAGTGCTTTCAATTTTTCAGGGACAGAGAAGCCTCTTCGCTACCCACCCGGTGGCGCTGTAAAAGTAGGGATAACAGCATCAACCTCAAGTTCAAAAAAAAAAAGACGACACTAAATTCTCTCTGCCTATCATGCTGCAAAATATAAACTTACAGGTGGTGGCCCCTCCCCTTCCATTTGCTTTTCACGTTGCACCTCTTCATATGTCGGTAGCTTGGAGTTAGCAGCTACATCATACGGTGGCGGGGCCGAAAAATCTGGTTGAGGTGGTGGTATGTCCATATTGTCTGAAAAAAAAAAGCCTTATGAAATGGATCACCCAACATAAGATTTTTTCAATTTGAAGCAGCATTTCCTGAAGATAGTGTGTTCAAATAAATTCATCAGATTTAAGTATTAGTATATTCATAGAATGAAAGTTAAACTAATAATAATTTTATTTAAAATACTTTATGACATACTTTATACAGGGTGGAATTGACAGCGCCACTTTAAATGAAACCACAGTTTTAACTACTCTATAAAAGCCTAATATAATTCGGAAAAAAAATAATTCTCAAAAATAAAAAAGTTTTTTTTTCAAACAAAATAAATAATAAAATTATCGTTTTAAAATAAAACGCCATTTGTAAAGTATAACATAGGCACGCACACACTTACCTGTCAAAGCGGCCACGTCGCTTACGTATGTGTGCGTGACACGAAATACAGGTATGGATAAAAATGGTGAAATGAAAAAAAAATCCTACGTCCAAACCGTTGAGGTACCTTGATTATTTTTTTTAATTCTGGGTTTGAAATATTTTACCCTATATGCAGTTTCAGTAAAAGAAGCGCAGCCTCTTCCACCCTGTATATTAAATATAATTAATAATTCATAATTTAACAGAGGAGACATCCAGCTAGGCTGTTGTTTTTTGATTAAAATATATGGTAATTTAAGATGCATTTTCATTTATATGTGACATCATTCTATTGTATATATTTAACTCCATATAATTAAAATAGTTTAGTTTTGTCTGTCTGATATATGGCCAGTCTCAACACCTACCTTTAACATTAAATATATAATCATGTAACACATATAAATCTATTGTATGTCTGTATGTAATGTATTATTCAACATATTATTAAAGGTAGATGAGTTATTGAGATGTTTTAATTATAATTATTATCATCTCTTGTATTAATATTGATTGTCTTGTATTTAAAAGATTTGACAAAATAAATATTTTCAGTTTTACCAAAGAGAATCAAAATTTCATATGAAAACTTTTTATATTAAATAGTGAAAAGGAATAGATTTGTCATGCTAGCAATGTTAAAGATAAAACTATTAACAATATCTATTATAAGGCAGTGTTAATGCCATTCCATTTAAAACAATGAATTGTAACATTATTGTTATATGAAACAATGGCGATGAATTTTCAAGGAGTCCTTCATTAGTTTTGTTCTTATAATGACACATTAGTTATGTTTAAGACTAGCTACAAGAATTATTCAAAATAAAACTAGATTTTTTTATATTTGAGGTTAATATACTTTTTATCACACCATAGTAGTATATGTATAGAAATTATCATAACATTAGTAATTAAGCTTTTCTCCACTTTTCACCTTTTCTCCAGTTTTATGTGTTGAGTGGCAGAACTCAATATCACAATTTGTCTTACCAGATTAGGAAAATAAAAATAGCTTATTGCTCGCAACAATACAATCTAATGTTTTCAAGATTATTCGATTTAAATGTCATAGAAAGTGTTTTGTATAAGTAAAAGATAATTTTAAAAAAAATATTACCTATATAACAGTTTCAAGATTTAATCACATTGATTATACAAGTTTCCTTCACAAAGGGCTAAAGATGAATAATTTTCATTGCAACATTTAATAAAATGTATCAATTATTCTTCTTTGTAAATCATAAACATATAAATGTCACTATAAGTGACTAAACATTTCCATAATTACTTATATGACCTAGGTTAACATTAGATTATTTTTTAATGGTTTTATAGTTACTTACTCATATCAATAAACGGAGGTGGCATATTATTATCCATTGACGAAGGCAATATCACCCGAAGTGGTGCCGTGGGGCACATAATATCAATTCGAGCCTGGCTCTGTAACGAAAACAAAACTTTCACATATTCGCCACTATAGTAATTACATAAATAAACATTTAAACACAATCGTATACCATTTTTCTGTACACAAATATTGTTTTAGCAGTTTGTCACGTATGTACACAGCAAGACTATAAGAAAATTAGATATTATTTATTAAGTTATCTCGCATCATTCAAGGTCTTTTTAATATATTATCAAATCAATTCTCAATAGAATTGTAAAATTGCAAACGTAAAGCACTGAGAATCCACCTCTCTTTGGCCAATAAATAAATTATAAAATAGAATTGTGATGCCAGTATCCAAAAAGTTACAAATCGATTAAATTATCTTATGTTCTAGATTTTAATATTTGATGTTAATATAATTATATCTCATTTTAAGTTCTTTAATTATACTTATTTAATTTTTAATTATAAATAAATATAATTATTAAATACAAATAATACTTTACAATAATGATCTAATAGCCCGTTTAATTACATTAATATATTGATTGTGACAGTTTTTTTTAAAGATATTTAATAAATCGTTAATACTTTAAACATGATCAAGCTTTCACAATATTAAATAAACAAAAAATCAGTATTCTTTCTTGTAATGAAATTAATAATAAATAAAATATTAAACTTTATTTTAGTATTGCCACACTGCATTTATGTCAAATTGTCAAAATTTAGGACCGTGCACTGTGCCGTGAATGTATATAAAAATGAAGTCTTAAAAATAAAATTCGACCAATGTGTTAATTTCCTTAAGATAATTTTACTATTTTTAGCATTCAATAATATTTAAAACAACATGAAGACCGCGTTAATGGTGGCTGAAAAGCCGTCGCTATCTCAGAATCTTGCAAATATTTTAAGTAACGGCAAATGTACCACAACTAAAGGTTTGTTGTCACAATCTATTTCTAAATGTGAACTTACCAATTTTCATAAGATTTTCTAAAAATTTCTCTTAAAATTGTAGGTTCTAATTCAGCATGTTCAGTACACGAATGGAACGGTACATTTAAGAATGAGCCGGTTCGATTTAAAATGACATCCGTGTGCGGACATGTAATGAGCTTAGACTTCACCGGAAAATATAATAATTGGGACAAAGTGGATCCCATAGAGCTATTTAGTTGTCCAACAGAGAAAAAGGAGGCAATGCCACGATTACGAATATCAGCATTCTTAGCACAGGAGTCTAGAGGTTGCGACTTTCTAATTTTGTGGCTTGATTGTGATAAAGAAGGTGAAAACATTTGTTTTGAGGTAAGGAAGTTCCTAGATTTTTATACTTTAAACTTTTTATTATCACAATGTTGTATTCTGTATATAGCTGGATATATTCCCTCTAGGAATTTATTGTTAAGACTCTCCATTCCTCTGGCACCATCCAATTTATCTAAAATAAATTATTAGTGGTAGAGTAGTTGTATCCAACAATGTAATTTCTCTTGTTTACTAAGTAGAATAAGGAAGTGTAAATAATTCATTCCTCCCGCATCCATCTTTTTTACAATCAGATGCTGTGCCTCTGACATACAATAAGCTCATTTGCACTGATTGTCATTTTCAATATATTTTAGGTAATGTCTTGTGTCCAACCATATATGAAAGGGGATGTTTTGTCACCTCTTGTAACATATAGAGCAAAATTTTCCGCCATTACTGAAAAGGACATTAAGGCTGCAATGCTTAATCTTGTGAGGCCAAATGAAAATGAATCACGAAGTGTGGATGCCAGACAGGAACTGGATCTTCGTATTGGTTGTGCATTTACTAGATTTCAAACTAAATATTTTCAAGGTAACAATAAAAATTTGTATGAGTATTAATTTCTTCCTAAATATTTATAGAATTTTCTACATACTCTAGACATAATATTCTTAATGAGATAGATGCTAAAGTTAGATTTTAGAAAAGGAAATGCTTTTAATTTGTAAGTTAGTTAAGTACAGAGTTATAAAGTATCTTTTTTTAATCCTTACACTATCCCAAAAGTAGGGTGGGGAACCTTGTGAGAAAACTCTGTTTCAGGGGCATTCCCTGAGTGAGAATCAATCATATTGTCGCATTTAGTCTGACACTTCCCACTGGGCTACAATGGGGCAATTAAATAAATAAAAAATTGATATCCCTTAAATTAAAATTTTTAATCAATTTTAGGTAGATATGGAGATCTCGACGCCTCTCTAATATCTTATGGGCCATGTCAAACACCAACCTTAGGTTTTTGTGTTCAACGTCATGATGAAATACAAACTTTCAAACCCGAAACCTATTGGGTGTTGAGAGTAACAGCTTCGACTTCAGAAGGTCGAGAACTGCCTCTAGAATGGAAAAGAGTTAGAAGTTTCGAGAAAGATATTGCTAATATGTTTTTAGCTAATATTAAAGAAATTAAGGAAGCTACGTAAGTTTATTAACTTTTTCAAATTTTGTACTCTGCTTTTTGTAAAATTGCATTGCAGTGTGTTGAGTGACTGAAAAAGATTCTTTGCTTTGTCTTAGAGCAAAAAAGAAATCCACTGGACTTTTAATGCTACGCTACATAATCGTGGGTTTGTTTCCTGCTTGAGAGAATGACTTACATTCATTTTCTCTTTCGGATAATAATATAAAGTTAAAAAATATAATAATGACTTGTTTCATCACAGGGTTGTAAACATCCAAGCCAAGGAGAAAGTGAAGCCACGTCCAGTGGCTTTGAATACTGTGGAACTGATGAGAGTAGCCAGTGCCGGTCTAGGAATGGGACCTCATCATGCTATGCAAGTAAGGGATATAAATTTTGTAAGATAATATGTCTAAATCCCATCCTATTCTATTTATCCTACTAATATTATATATGTGAATGTCTGGATGAAAGTAAGGATTGATAAATGTTTCTTCCAATGAATGGATTTAGTTGAAACTTTACAGTAACATAGCTTATACATCAGAATATTATGTTTTTCCCAAATTTTTGGGAATTGATGAAATTATATTGGTATAAGGAATTCACAATTTTGACTAAAAATATGACACATTGTTTTATATTTTATATCACTTAGTAAGAAAACATACAAAAAACTGTATGGGGTTGGATTTTTTTAATGTTTTCTTAATAAGTATTTTTCTTTCCTAACTGTGGAATAACAATTTAAAATATCAAAAATATTTATTTTAAATTATTCTTCATCCAGATAGCGGAACGCCTCTACACTCAGGGTTACATCTCATACCCGAGAACAGAAACTACGAGTTACTCAGAAAACTATGACCTTATGTAAGTTTTCAATATGTAATATAGTATAACCAAGATCTTTAGGATACTCACCAGTGACATGAATTCATTAATAAAATTTGGTAAGAAGTAGTACAAATAAAGCCCAAAAAAAAAATTTATTGGAATATCAATAAAAGATTCCTATCTATTTCATTTAATACAAAATGAGCATTTAAATTCATTTAATAGCACACATACACAAGCTTTGGTCTGTCAATACAATAATGAAATTGGTAATCTAGCGTTAATGCACTCCATTCCCCATATTCCGTAGAATTTTAGAGACTTTTGACATTGAATAGAGGAACTCAACGCCGCATAGTTCTAGTGGTAATGAAGCCCACAATCATGGCGTTTACTGTCCACATAATATGCCACGGCTGGATTTTTATTAATTTCATTTATTTATTTCATATATAAGGGGGACATTACACCAACAACAGAATTCAAACAAGTGGGGTGCGGAGGTACGTGCTTTAATAGCGAATGGTATAAACAAACCGAAGAAAGGACATGACGCTGGCGACCATCCGCCTATAACACCTATGAAGCCCGCTTGTGAGTATGCATAATATTTTATTATGAAAAAAAAAAAGATTTTTTATACATGTGTTCTTCACTGTAGTCTACTGTTGCTGTATTTGATTTCAATTATAAATCTACAGTAATTTCTTTGCAATATCATAAAAACAGAATTATATGCTTTTTGCTGTTAGGTATTCTCTTTTTTAATCTTAAAGGAGAAACAGCACAAGTACCATTATGCCATAAGTATAAGCATTTAGTACGGTCGACGCGTCATGGTTGCCCGGAAGTTAGGTTTTCTGAACTTTAAAGCAGTCCGTTGGAACAAAATCTAGCTTTAGAGCGGCCACAACTCACTGACCGTATTATATTCATAAATATAAAAATCTAACAAATTCCACAGCTGAATCTGAACTAGAAGGCGACATGTGGCGCATATACGACTACATAACCCGCCATTTTATAGCAACACTCTCTCGCGACTGTCGGTACTTGTCAACTACCCTCACTTTCTCGGTTGGTTCCGAGACGTTTTACTATACGGGAAACACTTTGGTTGATGCTGGGTATACGGAGATTATGCATTGGCAGGTAATTGTGATGAAATTAGTTTCATATTTTTATATAGTTATTTTTTATCTATGGTTTCATTTGCATGGAAATAAGTAAGTTATTCCGCTACGTAACTAGATCGCAGGTATATATAGAAACGATTAATGTGATATTATATATAGTCTTCTTTGATGAATGAACTATCCAATACAAAAACGAAACAAAAAGACGTCAAAATAGTTTTGGAGATTATTATAAATATATGTATAACATGGTATTTCATTTTATTATCGAGGCACTGCGTTTATGCATAATTCTTGCCCAATTTTGTATTGCATTGTATCCGCCACATAGCAGGGTACGCAGAGGGAACCTGGGAACCTAATGTTAAGATACTCTGTTCCAGACTTTCCGCCGATTACCACGCTTTACCTCGTTACCAGAGCGGGCGAGCGAGTGGCGATTGAAACCGCAATTTTAAGTTTATGTGCTTATTACAAATTAATTTAAAAATTGCAGGCGTTTGGTAAAGATGAATTCGTGCCAGTTTTAAACGTGGACGATGTTCTTCGAGCACACGATCACAGGCTTGTTGAATGCCAGACCTCGCCGCCGGACTACCTCACTGAGTCAGAGGTAAATTCATATAGTTTAGGCTTAACATTTAAATGGATTTTTGTATTTTGTAATTACTTCGATCTCTAGAACTGAGCGAGGTCCTATCAATTCTTTCTGCTCGCTCGGTCCTTTCCACCTGACTATTGGCTTTAATACACGCACACAGTTAGTTACTCTAGCGAGTGAAACCGAACTTTACCAGTGTGTTTTGTATGTTATCCACTCAAGAATGAAAAGTGTTTTAAACATTGATTGATAACAAATTGCCTTAAAATTAGAATGTTATTATAACACTAAAGTAATTCGAATTACTAAAGAAATATGTAATTATGTATTCCAAGTAGGTTAAGATCGCTAGTATATAAATATAAGCTAACTTTATTTTACAGGTAATAACGCTCATGGAGAAGCACGGTATAGGTACTGATGCATCAATACCGGTGCATATAAATAATATATGCCAACGTAACTATGTAGGAGTTGGCAGTGGACGGCGTTTAGTACCTACCGGTTTGGGTGTTGTACTTGTTCATGGATATCAAAAGGTATAAATGATATAAATATTTTTTATTTTTACCTAAAATAGTGGTTAAGTGTAATCGCGCTGATAGTGCGTTCGATTGATCCTAAATAGAGGGAATTAAGTATTGTTATTTCCCCATTCTTGTAAGATAAAGCGGCGCTGAGTTCCGCCAAACAAATCGCAACGCCTCGATAGAAGGTGGGGAATAAAGGGAGAGATTGCCTACCCTGCTATATGCTTATAAAACTAAAAAAGCTATCGATTTATATACAAATATATAATCTTCTAATTTACACTCAGATTGATCCGGAACTGGTATTACCAACAATGCGTTCAGCCGTAGAAGAACAACTAAATCTCATAGCGATAGGCAAAGCAGATTTTCATGCGGTTCTAGCGCACACTACGGAAATATTTAGGAGGAAATTTCAATATTTTGTGAGATCCATTGAAGCTATGGATCAGTTGTTCGAAGTCAGTTTCTCGTCTTTGAAGACGAGTGGTAAAGCGTTATCGAGATGTGGAAAATGTAGGCGTTATATGAGATATATTCAGGTTTGTCTGTTTTTTTATATTTGATTTGATATCTTGAGGTATTTTATAGGCCACCGTGGCGTAGTTGGATAGAGTTTGAGTAAAAACACGATGACTGTGGGTTTCATCTCCAGTTGGTAAAATGAATTATTTTCTTTTATCCACTGGTAGACAAAATGCGACGTGCTTAAATTCGGGGCGGAAGTACTGAGTGTATTAACATTAAGTTCTATGGCATGGCACGTGACACCGTCATAGCATGAAGTTAAAAAGATAAATGTATATATTACACATATGTGTAAATATATTTTCAGGCAAAACCAGCTCGTCTCCACTGTTCGCACTGTGACGATACCTATTCGTTACCACAAAATGGCACAGTACGCATTTACCGTGAACTAAAATGTCCGCTCGATGACTTTGAGCTTCTATCCTGGTCATCCGGCAGCAAGGGGAAGAGTTTCCCTTTGTGCCCATACTGTTATAATCATCCGCCTTTCAGGTAACGTTATTTTATTCTAATTATATTGTTAGAACTCGGAAGTGGTTAACGTTAAAAAACAAGATAAAAACACATATCATCTATATGTTTCTAAATAATTCAGAAAGAGACATCATTGAAATCTTTTACACAAGTTTGCTAACAATATATTATGTATTTAATTGTTTCATTTTTATTGGAGTATAATAGTAAAGGATTTCCGAAATTCCTACAGGACCGAAATATTATTATTAGCTTAAATTATTAATTAAATGTAGTAATTAAAAAAAATATAAAGGTTTATAGCATCCATTTTAAGGTTTATTTTCCTCCTCTTTGTTTTCTTTATAATGCACAATGGCTATAAAAATAATTACTATAAAACCTAATATTTGCAGGGACATGAAAAAAGGTTTCGGCTGTAACTCCTGCACGCACCCCACGTGTGCGTACGGAGTTAACTCGACGGGCGTGTCCGGCTGTGTCGAGTGTGATGGTGTTTTAGTGCTCGATCCTTCCGCTCCTAAGTGGAAGCTGGCTTGTAATCGGTACGTTGAGAGAAATAATGTGGACAAAATATATTACAATTATATACAGGATGGAAGAGGCAGCGCTTCTTTTACTGAAACTGCATATAGGGTAAAATATTTCAAACCCAGAGCTAAAAAAATGAATTAAGATACCTCAACAGTTTGGACGTAGGATTTTTTTTTCATTTCACGATTTTTATCCATACCTGTATTTCGTGTGACGCACACATAAGTGTACCACGTTGCGTTTGACAGGTAAGTGTGTGCGTGCCTATGTTATACTTTACAAATGACGTTTTATTTTAAAACGATAATTTTATTATTTATTTTGTTTGAAAAAATAACTTTCTCATTTTTGAGAATTATTTTTTTTCTGAATTATATTAGGCTTTTATAGAGTAGTTAAAACTGTGGTTTCATTTAAAGTGGCGCTGACAATTCCACTCTGTATAATAACTAATCATACTTTTGAATTGTTCTTTATTGTTTTGTTAAAATTAATAATTTATTATGTGACTTCAAAAAAAGATATTCTCCATTTGACAAAATAATTTAACTTTGTTTTTCAGTTGCGACGTAATAATAAACATATTCGAGGACGCTTCCCGCGTGGCAGTGAACGACGCCTCTTGCGCTTGCGGCGCTCAGCTCGTCAGCGTTGAGTACCGCGCGGAGCGCACGCGGCTGCCGGCAGCGCTCACGGAGATGACTGCCTGTCTGTATTGCGAGCCGGCGTTTAGCGCCCTAGTAGAGAAACACAGAGCTGTGGTGTCGAGGGGCGCGTCGAGGGGGAGGGGGGCGAGGACCAGGGCTAAACACCGCGCTAAACAGCCGAAAGATAAGATGGCGCAGTTAGCGGCTTATTTTGTCTAATGTTTGTTTAAATTAGGAACAGTACATAGAAGGATAGTGTTTCCTAAGTAATCTATTGTTCTATAAGATGGCGCTGTTAACTGCTTATTTTTTGTAATGTCTGCTTAAATAAGCGAAACTGCATATTATGTTTTGTAAATGATCGCAGCTATAAAGTAAAATGTAATTTGCTGTTTGTTTTCTTTATACACAATGAAGAATTTGTTTAGATCATCTAAATTACTAATCTAAAACTAATTAGAGGATATGCTTAAAGTGCTGCCTCTTAATATGTTATTGGTACATGTTCCGTTAGTTTCTACAATAGTTACAATTATTTTAAAAAATTGTATTGTAACTAATATAAAAGTTGACGACAGTCAAAATACAGCTAAATAATTAACTATTAGGAAGTAGTAACTTCGTAGTTTGTACACAGTGTTGAAAAAACTTATAGCGTATCTCATGAATAATGTGTGTTTATAAATCAATTAAACAAAGCAGTTTATTATTACTTTTTCGTGAAATATCGTATTTTACTAAGTATATAGTTGTGTAAGAACTATATTTATTTATTGTGTACTGTATTTATGAAAGTAATAAATGTCTTCTACTTAATTTTGTTTTATTTTCTCATCAACTTATTTAATCTTTTTGTGTGTAAAAAATATTTTTTCATAAATATAGCCATCGAAAATAAAAATAATAAATACAATGTTTCAGAAAGGGTGTAAGAGGTGTATAAATTAAACAGAACAATTATTTAAGTCTTCATTTTATTGTGAAGTTTGTCACCTAATATGATATATAGGTACAATACGTTATAAGCTTACAATGTATTACTGTATATGTATCGATACATATTTCGTTTTATACCGAAAACAGTTTCTATGTGAAAACCTAAACGGTCGAATCTGGTGACACTGGCTGGTAATGCGTAACTTTACAATATACTTTATTATCTGTGCGACGAAAAAGCGCTTAAAATAAAAAAAAAATGACATTGACATTTTTATTAAAATATGCTTGAACTGCTTTCAAAAACGTCAATTTTCATTAAAATTCATTAAAATCATAAACAAACATATTTTGATTGATTTTATAATAGTTAAATGGTAATTAACGTTTCCAAGCGCAGCTGTAAATATAGATAAATAAAAAAAACATTCGGAAAGTTAAAGCAATTTGCTATCATTTTAATCATATATCACAGACAAGCCAATATGAAATGTTTTAGCAATCGAATTATTTTATTACATAGTCAAATATGTACAAAATATAGAAACATTTTATTAAACAGTTTTAGGCAGCTTTAAATTTAAATATACATATTATATTAGGGCGGAAACAAAGGTTTTATAAGTAAGGTTTTATAATAAATAGGATTTTTAGATACTTTCGAGATTTTGTTACTTTTCAACTGTATTATGCAAAAGCATGTTTCAAAATACTAATTAATATTTTTAATTTAATTATACATAGACTCGTATGTATTTCAGTTTCTTATATTAAATAATCATAGTATAATCATTTTGTATCAGCAAAGAATCATAGGTAATTTTAACACATTGTATAACACAGTCAAATTAACCAGGACGAAAGCTTAATAAATATTTAGTAAAGTAATATTTACTTAAATTAAAATATTTTCATGCATGTGGCATGCATCTAACACGTTTTTAGCAGTAACTTTAGAAATATTCCGAGTATAAAAATAGCCTTTTAAAATTAAGAAAATGCTGCAAAATACATTCTTTTAACCCCCAAAATAGTAATAAATTATAAAAAAAAACCAAATGAATAATAATGACATGAAATGATTTGTTAATTAAAATAAAAAAATGAAGACTATCAAATTGAATTAAAATAATTCCCTTCATACGTATAACCGGCTTCAATTTGGTCACTTGGAGAATACAAGTATGATAAAACTATTTGTTATCTACGTGCATTTTATAAAAAATATTTATTTACCTGTGATAATGCGAGTACTTCGATATATGAAAAATAAATAAATTAATTTTTTAAATATTTGTCTATTCTAAACTGTATGATATGCGTCATGTTTAATTATAAAGAAATATTTGAAGCAGGCACAACAATCGTACGAAATTATTTATTTTTAACTGGCATTTTGAGTTTAGATAATTTGATCTAAAATATCATTCTACGTTCAAAATTAATTTAGTGAATTAGATGCTATTTTAATCCACAAAAAACACATTTTACATAAATACCCTGTCATTTAAAAACAAATGTTCTACTTGTAAAGTGTTAAAATAAATATATAAATTTATTTATAATAATTATAAAAAAAATATAAAAAGGTTACGGCAAAGCTAATTCACTAAATTACTTTAAGAATATTTATTAGATAGTTGAAATATATAACTTACGCTGTTAAAAATAATACGTTAATCATTGTGCATTTTATATATTTTTTTCCTAAAATCTATGGTAGCTATCCTATGCGTAATCCTAATGCGCCTACTCTGCACATAATAATATATACCTATATAATTATGCCAATGAGATTCATTTATAAATAGATCAATATTAAATGTACATTATTATTGTACTATTCTATATTTAATTTTAATCTCACTTTTTTTGATAACATAATTATATTCTAATAGCAATATGTACTTACATAGCAATATTTACAATATGAATACTAATTTGAATATATCCGCGTAAGCCAACCACCAAAAAACAAGAGAAATAAACGGTCACGCGTCAGACACTTATCTAGAAATTTAACTATCTAAATATTTATTGAAAAAGTAATATAATTCGTTATGTCGCTTATTAAAGACGACGAAATGAAATGAGATAATTGCGCAGCACATTTTATTATATAAAACGGAAATAATAATTCTATTACAGATTAAACCACGCTTAAGGTACACGTATTGAGTATTTGTACTCTCAAGTATCATATATAATTAGCCTGGAAAAGGATCTGGGCTCTAATTTACAAATTCTAACCTCACTATGTGGTCCGAATTTTAGATAAACCAAATATTTATATAAATAGAAACAATAGACCCTTATATGTAGGGTACAGCGAGGCCAGCTCTGATTAATCTCAATAAGATAATGTTTCGATTACAATTACAACGATTTATACCATACACCAAAACCGAGAAAGCTAGGAGAAAGGCAAAATATAATAGGAGCGATATGTTAATTTAAAATCTTAAATTAATTTAAGGTTGTTATTGTCATAGAATAATTTACCTCGTACAATTAATCAGTGACTATTTGGTATATTAAACATTATCTTCACCAGGTCTTGGATAACGGTATAAATCCTATTAAGTATTAAGATAGAGTAACGTACGATACGTCGGTAAGTATACATGAATGGATTAGATTATATTAATAAGCTATGAATAGCTTATATTATATTGAGCCACTGAAGTATATTATATATTCTATTTAAAGCTCTTAGTTTTTTTGTAATGCGAATTCTATTATCGCATCAAATACCAAAGGCCCTTATAAGAATAGTCCATAGTCATAGAGTTAGACTTGCCTCCCGAGGTGGGCGTCAAATTTTAAGAATATTACCAAACTAACTATTGCACGAAGATTTGTATGTATTTCATATATTTTTAATAAACTTTACACGTTTTCAATGAATCATAATTATAAATATGGTCTTATTAAAGTGTTACTTTTAAAGGCGTTAGACTCTGAATGAACCTTCAGAAATATTTTTGAAACTTTCAATACACAAATACGATCCCAGAAGTTATTTATATATAATAGTATAGGTAACAACTATGAATGTATTGAATGTCTAAAATATATTTAAAAACAAAAGCTTCGCTTTTGGCATTTGTACAATAAACTCTATATTTGTAAGAGTTGTTTCGATATTATGATCATACTGGCAACACTCACTAGGTTTAGTAAGAAAGGTCACTTGGATGTCACTGCACTTAGATACGTGTCCAATAGAAAAAATATGAGACAATTTAAAAATTCATAAGACAATATTTATATTGAAGAATTTTAACGTCATCTTTTTCTAAATTAGCCAGCTTCGAAGCTATTCACTGAAGCTATTATATAGTCCATACTTGAACTTTTTCAGCAATAACACACCAGCTTGCTTGGTCATAATAGGACGATACGACATGAAGACTTTCTACGTATTTGTCAATAAGTTGATCTAGTTCTCCTTTCTTAAAGACGTGGTAGTACCTGTGGTATGTCACAGCACCTCCTTCGGAAGGTAAGCTGTCAGAGCCATCGCTTAGCGAAGGTAATAGGGGAGCGTGAGGAATGCCTCGAGCCGGAGGGACAGTAGCGGTGTCTTCAGATGAAGAACGGGTTTCTAATTTTCGTTCCTTAGAACACTCACTGCACGACGGTAAAGAAGCTAAACTGGCGCACCCCAATGAAGCCGTACTTCCTGTTTTATCACGACGGCTCCAATCGCTTGCCGAAGTATCACTAGACTCTATAGAGAATCCTGATTTTAAAGGCGCAGTGCTGGTGCTAGATCTTGAAGTCATCGACTCGGGGCTGATTTCCATTTTATCTAAGTCACTGGAATCAGTCGATTGTCCGACCTTTAAAGAGGATCGTTTTTCTGTGCTGGTGCAAAGAGAATCTACGCTTATTTCGGACTCAAGAGAATATCCAGTCTCTAATGACTGGCTGGTATCGTAATTACTAGAGTCTATGGTAATTTCTGGATTGCCGTTACTAGATGAAATAGCGCTATCATCGTCTGGGTTTTTAGTATCTATGTCTGTCAGCTTTTCGTCTATTATTGGTTTCACGTTGTACTGAATGTTGGCACAATTGTTTAGGTATATATCTTCGTCACTTGTTACTTTCATAGATTTTTTGAGTTCCCTATATTTGTTAATAATTGGATCTACATCTTTAGATCTTTTCTTGCTTTTTGTTTTAGTGCTACATTTTGGAAATAATTTATTTATATCAGACTCTTGCGTATCGTGAATAGAAGTTATATATTTAACTTTTTCGCTCATTACTTTACCTGTGTTGTGATCGATATTAAGTTTGTTGTATGGATCTTCGAATTGCTGCAAACTATCTGACAATTCATCTAAAATCTTTTGTGTATTTCTGTCTTCCTCTTCTCGTTTTAGTCTAAGTGAAATACTCTTTTCACTGCTGCTACTACTTGGAAGATCGAAATCTTCTTCATTAATTCGTTTTGAATATTGATCGATTTCCTGTAACAATTTCTCACTTAATTTTTCAGCGAACTCAGTCAAATGTTGACTGCGATCATTCTGATCTGTAATCCAGTCCTCTTCTTTAGCTAACATATCCGATTTACAAGTTACTAAGGGTTCATTTTGTATTCTATTGAAACTTTCTGACTTGGATATTGACTTTTCTGAATCCGTGCTTGATATTGACAACGAGTCGTATGGCAATCTCGTTGGGCTTCTATGGCTTTTGCTCAGATTTTCATCTAATGATCGTCCTTCGGGTCTGTTAGGTGACAATCTATTTAAACTCCATGTAGAATTACTAGTACTTCCCTGTTTAGGTGAACGATCCTTAGATCTCCGACCTGGTGAAAGTCTCTCTAAGCTTGATGAACTTCCACTAGAGCTCGTATGTGATTGAGATCTTGATCGATCTTCTAATATCCTTAAATCACCTGGAGATAACTTGTTCAAACTCCAATTACTGCTGCTACTACTACTCGAAGCACCTTGAACAATTGCAATGGCTTCAGCGCTTTCTAATTTTTCTAAGTGTCGCCGCTTAGATCTTGGACTGGATTGAATCACAGTTTCACATGTTTCATCCAATGAATGAGCAACTTCAGCTACCGCTTCTATTAAATGTTGAGATGTGTTCGATGTTATTGTATTTCTATTTACTTCATCTGTTTGTTTTACTTCTGCCGTAGGAGGGTTTGGTAAATCTAGAACGAAATATAACAACAAAGATTAATGTTAGTGAAGAAGTGAATGCTTGTTATACTAGCGATCTAAACGCGACTTTGGCGGCGTATTAAGTATACGCCGTTTTTATATTATAACCAAATTATATATTTTTTAAATTTAAATATAAAATCTTTATACTGATCTATATATAACTGATATAGATCAGTATAAAGTAAATCAGTATAAATATCGGTGTTAAAACATGGAAGATGTAGCAAAAAAACAATTACTAGGGGCATTTATTGTGTAATAGAATTCAAAACAATGATTTTTTAATTTTTAATTATAAATTTGTTCAGACTAATCTCAGGAACAGCTTGACTTTAGAATTTGACAAGCTTCGCTTAAGTTTTAGTTGTAATATAATTGAATAATTACCTTTCTCCATCGCAATTTTCCGAAGCTCATCGGGAACAACGCTGATGACGCTGTCAACTGAATCAGGCGAGGACACGCCGCTGGAGTCACTATCCATGTCATCGATGGCAGGATTGAATAATTCTAGTGACATGAGTTTTGGGTGACTCTTTGCTATAGGCTCAGCTCTATGTGTACCGCGCACAATGGGAAACGGTGGTCTTCTGCTAACGTTGACGGCAGGAATACCTTTGTTTAACATTTCTTTAATTTGTCGTATTCTTTCCTTCCTTTTTCTATCAGCTGCTCGGGAATCCGAGTTATCGTTAGTTTGAGACTTGTTCTGTGTCTTTGGTTTAAATTGGGGTATTTCTGGTAACTCTGCTACTGTCTGAAGAGTTATTTTCGGATATGGCTTAACGTCTTGAAGTAACACTCGTGGTTTTATATCGTCTGTATCTGCAGTTAATTTGTGTATTTCTTCAATATCTTTATTTATTTCATCTATTAATTCCTTTGTTACTTCTGTTGGCGATTCATCTTCTTCTTTTATTGGTGGTATAGGATCGATCTCTTCATATATTTCCACAGGCATAATTTTATTTATTACAAGGGGGATTTCTGTCTTCAAAATATTATCTTCTGGTTCTGGTTTAGGAGGTGAATTTGGTTGACTTTTTGACTGTGGTTTTAATGGAGCTGGTATAACGTTGTTTGTGGTGGAATAGTTTTTTAAACTATACTGAGCTACTAAAATTTTATTATGAACAGGACCAGGAGCTTGTGCAGCGATCGGTGAAGCTGGTGGTCTGATCAATGGGAATGCCTGTTTAATTCTAGGTGAAGGTAGCCCTGGTGAATTTTTCATTCTGGGCGATGTTGGTACAGATGAAACTTTAAGCCTTGGTGATGTGGGACCAGGAGATAAAGGAGTCGGTGATAAGGGATCGCCAGATCCATCTGCTTTAGGTACGTATATAACTGATGCAAAACTATCTTCTGAATCAACGCTTGTATCACTTTGTAGACTACTATCTTTAGATGAATCAGACCCATCTTCTCTGGAATGTCTTCTTTCAGGATAATTTTTTTCATTGTTTATATTATCATTAGGCGTAGGAACTTCGGGTACAGGCCCATGGTTTTTCCAGCCTTGAAGCATTCTAACAAACACGGTAACTTTATCTATATTCGTTGTCGATGTTTTAAATTTGTTAGTGAGGCCGTTCTTTAGCGATTGGAATTTTTTAGCAGTTGTTGCAGATGTTGAGAAAATTGAATCTCTGATTGAGTCTAGTGCACCTGGTCGTCGAAACAAATATTCTTCATTTAGAGATGCCTGTTTTTGTATGTTTTTTCTAAGACGTTCCTTTTCTCTAAGTCGTTCCACAGACATTAGTTCCTCGTTAAGTGAAGTCTGTTTAAATACACCTGGCTTTTTGGAATGCAATTTTTGCGTGTGAACTTTGAAATTAGGCATTTCTTCTACTAAACTTTTCATATCTGTGGGTTTATCGAGATCCTCTTCAGCGTCATCTTCATTGATAGACTTTTTTTGCTTTACCAGTCGCGGCTTTTTGCGTTCTGTAGCTGGTTGTACGGGTTTTTCTATGACTACAGGTTCGCTTTCTTCTCCACCTAAACTTGGTAGACTAGATCTTGATCTGACAAGTGCACGACGTTCAATCTCAGCTATGTCTGTAAGACTTCGAGATTTCATTGTAGAAGATTCTGAAGGCTGTGAAACTAATCTAGGAGGAAGAACTTCATCTAATCGTCTTAATTCAATGGGCAAATCTGCTGCGGGAGGTTCAGGGCGTGGACAGGGTCTTTGTGTTGTTCTATTTATCCCCCATGAAGGAAGAAAAGAGCGACGTCCTGCTAGTCGCTGCAGAGCACGTCTCACAAAAGAATAGCATGTTTCATTGGGCGATGACAGCGAAGATGATCCTGGTGAACCATCTCTACTCTTCCACGGTTCATAGCAGCTGTAAGAAAATGAAAATAATTAGAAAAAACTTACAACAAACTCTCTATACATATACAAAAGAAATAACATATGAAAGAACTTACTGTTCATATTCTACTGAAAGGAACCGTGGAGCAGGAGGCGGCGGACATAGCGTCGCTGGTCGATGCCAGGGTATTAAAACATCCTGAAAAAATATATATTTAAATTTTATTCGTTCGTTAATAAAATAAGCATGTAGTAAATAAAATAAACAATGTGTATTTATATAAAATTTTCAAATGATTGACAAATATTGTTTTAAAAGGTTATTTTGGCATTGTCATAAAACAAAGAAGTAACTTATAAACCTGAGAATGAAAATTTCTGCCTTCATGTTCCATAGCCCATACAGTTAGTAGCAACCGTCCTCCGATCCTTGTTATCCTGGCGAGCTCGCGGAGAGCCATCGCGCGGCGCTCGACCGTCGCGAAGTGATGCACCACTGCGATAGAGAGCACCGCGTCGAAGGACTCATCGCGAAACGGTAGGCACAGATTGTCACATACCACCACCTTAAATGAAATATGCAATTTTCAATTGATGTAGCCAATCTATAATTCATATAAAGTCATATGATCGTCGTACATTATAAGAATATTTAAATAATTCAATTAATGATATACCTCATTGCTATTGTGGTGCGCCTGCGCAGCAAGTCTGGTGCATCTATCTCCTCCCACCGCGAACACGGACGGATTCACGCTTAGGTATTTTCCGTTTCCACATCCTAGAAATAAATATAATGTTTTATAATGTTTTTAATATTTTAAAGCACTTTTATTTTGTCGTTGTCATTTTGTTTTTTTTTGTTATGTTCTATGTTGCGTACATACATGTGGTGCGTACTTAATGCTTCTACAAAAAGAGAGAATTCATTCTTATTGCGTATTAATTAATGAACTCTTCATAAGAATTTACGAATGAGTTTAGCGAGTAGTTATTTTAACAACTATTTCAGTAACCATAACGGAGTGAGCTTGTAACGCTTTTGTCGCTCTTATAATGGAGTCTAACGAGTCTAAGTCATAAGGATCTTATTAACTTTTAATAGAAATAGGAAATATTATTATTAATGTATTAAGACATTATATAGCTTTAATATACAGGGTGGAATTGTCAGCGCCACTTTAAATGAAACCACAGTTTTAACTACTCTATAAAAGCCTAATATAATTCGGAAAAAAAATTATTCTCAAAAATGAAAAAGTTTTTTTTTCAAACAAAATAAATAATAAAATTATCGTTTTAAAATAAAACGCCATTTGTAAAGTATAACATAGGCACGCACACACTTACCTGTCAAAGCGGCAACGTCGCATACGTATGTGTGCGTGACACGAAATACAGGTATGGATAAAAATCGTGAAATGAAAAAAAAATCCTACGTCCAAACCGTTGAGGTACCTTGATTATTTTTTTTAATTTTGGGTTTGAAATATTTTACCCTATATGCAGTTTCAGTAAAAGAAGCGCGTCCTCTTCCACCCTGTATAATAAAATAATGTTCGCTGACATTTTCAGTTAAATATTGCGGCTGTGGCCAGTGTGCACCCCGGGCGGTATGATATATAAAACATAATGGAGGTAGGTGTAAAAACTCGTAAATTTTCCATTTCAACAAACTTTAACATTTCTGAAAGCTAACATTTATTTTTCTTAAAATAAATGTATAAAGGTTAAGATAATAGCTGTAATGTGGGCTTACGACCGGGTGAACTTCTGTACATATTACGCATCGATGAATATAGTATATACGTAGGAGTAAATATTATTAGGTATACCTAATAAAAGTAATCTTACAAACTGGCTAAAATGTCAGTTATATTTATGAGATTTTAAATTAATATTATGAAATTCACTCGGATTCTAGTTCAAAATCATCAGATATCAAAAGTCGCCTACACCTTAAAGTATTCGCTATTGAATTGCTAATTATCTGTTGATGTTACTTATTTTAAAAGGCTGTGTGGGAGAGTGCCTACGCCTCATCTACAATGGTGTCTCAAGAGTAAAATAATACGACTTTTACCGGGCAGAGCTTCTGCGCAGCTTTTGTATCCTTAGAGCGTATTTAATAATTGCCGTAATGCAAGTAAGAATAGATGTTGCTACAATTGAGCGTGGGTGTGTTTGGTGGAAAACATTTTTCACGTCGTAATTCAACTTGTTTAAGCGCATTAATATAAAAGAAAATGTTGCTTTTCTGAGTTGTGCGATACATTCTCATTGGAATTTGCTGTTGTTTAATATAATAGAACTTTTTCTTCAATTTAATTGGTGCGTAATTTACGTCAGTGTATATTAAAAAATATGTTTTTTTTTTATTAATTTGACAAAGGCGTACAAATATTCGTTCAATTCCTAATCTAATCTACAATAAAATAATTAACTAGTAAATCTTACCGATATCACAAACAAGGCTGCCAGGCTCCAGGTCGCTAAGGAACGAGCGCACAGCGGGCGCGGGCGCGCACGGCCCGTCGTCGCCCGCCTGCTCGTACACGTCGTGCACGTACGCGCGCTCGAGGGCCGCGCCCCGCGCCGCGCACTCGCCCGCCCCCGCCTCCGCGCCCGCTTCCGCGCCGCCATCCGCCATCACCGCATGTTTGCACCACACTGGAATAATTAATACATATTGTTTTATTTATATGCAACCGTTGCGTAAATTGAAAATTAGTCAAGCCTTTTATATTATTGTAAAAAAATGCTGACGATAGTTTATTTCAGGAGAAAGCTACCTATACAATTTTATAAAGCATAAAGATAAATCAATCAATCGTCGTATATTTTTTTGCATACTTCTATTCTCTATACACTTGGATTATAATTTGAGAACTTCTATAACGTTCAACCAAAACGAGAAAACAAATCTTTGTTTTCCTATCTAGGAATAGCCATAAAATAAACATTCTAAAGATATATACATGTGTATAGACACTTTATACAGTATATGTTTTTAGACATTGTTTGTATAATCTGAATATATCTTATTGAAAGAGATCCCTTACGTATGGTAAGACAGTCTCCAACCTTGCCCAACGGTTTTATATTTTTATACTGTCACACACTTTCTATATTCATTATACTCTTATACATATTCAATATAATTTCACTTCGCTATTACTAGTTATTACCTGCCATTTGAATATATAATAACAGTATAGACGAGTTCACTACCGACAAAGTGTCTTGTCGCTTAAAAAAATAACGATACAATAAAATAAAAAATAAGTACACACTTATAACTACAATATCAATAATAATTACAATTTCTTTTGTTATTTTAACTTATTCATGGCGATTGTTGCCCAAATGTGCATTTTACTGTAAAATATATATGTACACAAATAGACATATTATCCTTAAAAAAAATGTTTTTTTTTTTTTTTTTTTTTTTTTTTTTAATGGCCTGATTTTGCGATGACAGGCGCAAAATACTCAAAAAAAATGTTTGTTTAACAGTATTAACACTGAACCGCATTGTCAATGTCACTCCATTTTAGAGTTATTCAATTTCCGAAAATTTGATTGGTAGAACTTTGTCTTTGGTACAAAACAGGAAAAAGAAAATAATAATTTTTCCTGAATGAGTATTTATATTGTTTACTTTTAAACGCTGTCCAACTGCATTATAACGATCTACATATAACGTACTACATATAACGTATACAGATAATAAAATTCTTTGGTCTTAACTTTTAAGAAAGAAAATATTCGTGCATTTGTCGAAACAAAAAAAAATGAGACGAATCGTTTAGTTTTCACAAATTAAGCTTTTTTTAAAGCGAAGATTCTTACAGCATTTTTCAATTTTGAAAATTATTTTATATTGTTTACGAAAATAAACTTATTTCATTATCAGTATTTTTTTAAAATAGAAAACGTCGATGCAAACCTTTACAATATTGCGTATTCAGTATACGATGTTCGTTTGATATTGCCGTTACTGGCGGAATATTTAGGGGTGTCCCGGGTGGATCCCGGGTCTTAGGATTTCAGGACAAAGGGTCGCCACGTGTAGATTAGATATGCGTTTTACTTTCTTTAGAATTTTTAACGTTAAGTTAAAAAATCTTGTTAACATCTTGTTAATTTTGATAGTATTGCATGTTGAGTGGCGAAGCTCAACGCCACGTTTCTTCTCATTACCAGAGCGGAAATAAAAATATTAAATAATACACTTCTTTAAGTGGGAATCGAACCCAAAACCTTTTATGTCCCTGCACCTGGCCTCAAACTATGCTATTATATAGACCTAATTTATTATGATTAATCAATAGTAATTATAGCAGCCTTTATATTATATTAAATAAGCCTTATGCAGTATTGTCTTGCACATCATATGAAACACAATGCTACGCCACGCTCATTTTTCGATTATATTTATCGTGTCTTCTTTTACTTTCTTAACGACCATTTATGTATATATATAGATTACATTGCGTAATATTTATACATATATCTGGGAACAAAAAGTACGCTATCATAATCAGCATTTCATAAATTACCAAATGATAATAATAACCAAATATATTTAACACGTATGTCTTGAGGCCTTCGTGGCCCCGTGGTGAAAGTTTGTGAACGTGACGGTTGGGGGTTCGCTTCTCAATTATTTTCTTTATTTTCTCTTTAAGCTTTGAATACATCTTTATGACAGTTCCAGTTAGAATACTCGTACATAGTACATACTGAAACCTAAACCACTGGAAATAGAACACGAAAACTGAAGTATCTCTTTGCTTAAGTGTGTAGCATGGAATTGTCAAAAAAATATATCGCAATAAACACTGTAAGGGCATGAGCGTATTCTAGAGATTACTGATGGGGTTTTCGCTTTGAACAGGTATGTTTATGTAAATGTTGTTTATTTTTAATTTTTCGAAAAAAAAAAATGATAATTAAAATTTCTGGGGTGAGCGCCAGACTTATAATGATAGTTTATAATGTCTCAAATAGCTCTACAATTATACATAAATACAATGTTAGAACAGAAAAACAGTAAATAAAAAATAAAAAATATGGACTTACAATCAATTCTATATAAATACAACATAGGTGCATAGATTATAAACGAAGTAAATTTAAATTTAAAAAGATCAAATTAAATTTCTTAATTAACTTCATATGAGCAAAGTAAGTATATATATCTCTAACCGTGTAAGGGTATATCGGGTTACCTTGGTAACGCATCTAGGATAGCAGGTCGGAGCCTTCACCCGTTTTCCACCGATAGCTACCGTTTAAAATTTAAGACATTCGGTTAAAAATGCTGCATTATATTAATTGTTGTTTTAATTACTTTGTAATGTCTTTTTTTCATTACTCTCTGTATTTGACGTAAAAAAATAAACAAATTTGTTTCTTTTTTTCAGCGTTACGCTGTATGGGGTAGGCAGGGGAAACTAGTGTTAAGACATAACGTTTCCCTGGAGACACTGCGTGTTGAGTAGCGGAACTAAACGCCGCGCTTTGCACCGACACCAGAGCGAAACAGTAAATGTCTGAACCTAAAAAAATACATCTTAAGTGGCTTTATAAAGAAAGCTGTCAAGAAGCGATGTGTAATAAGCTTTTACTGCAAATGTAGGGCAAAGCCAGTTATCGAATCGATAGTGTTATCATTACACGTTATGATGTATTATGGGTTTTAATGTTACAATTGTTGTTATTCTAGTAGTTGGAGTCGTTTTAGTTGTTACTTTACAATATTATAATACTTTTAAAACATACTTTTTTATACTAAGCAAAAAAATAGCCTACTTTTTGGGCCTTTGTCTATCTAAGCTTTACTTTGTCGAAATATTAATATTAAGAAATTCTTATCAATAATTAATATTTACAGATGTACCTACATAGAATTTTTGTAAAATATTATATAAAATAGCATTCTTTTCTTCTTTCTACCATTGAAAGGTAATCATAGAAAACCTGGTATTAAAGCACTTCGTTCCGGGCCCGTCGAGAGTAACTGTAAAACAGACTGGTTGTTTGTTCGATTCCCACACGAGGAGATGAAATATTTATTTAAATTTATATTTCCATTTTGGCTCTGGTCTCGAGGCATAGCGCGGCGTTGTTACCAGCGCGAGGAAATGCAAAAATTGTAATATTTTTATTATTTATTATTATTACATATATCCCTGAATGGGAATCGAACCCACAACTGTCGCGTTAACAGTCGGACGCTTGTGTCCCTGTATCACGACGGCCTCTAACTAATTATAAATACAATAATGTAGTGCGAAACTAGCAGTGAGCTATATATACTTCGTTCATGAGGAACAAATTACTAAATAAGTAAATAAGTACAATTTTTGTTTTTCTTTTTGTTCTTTTTTTTATCGTCACGCTGTATTCCGCACACAGCAGGGTAGACAAGGGAACCTAGTGTTAAAACACTATTCCTTTACATTTCACCTTTCCAATATAGAATACCTAATAATTTAATTAAAGAAACAATTTTAATCCTAATGTTTCTAAATTAAAGTGTGCGTACGATACGGTGTCGGGTATAAATTATACCTGCTATATACTGACCTATTTGATAAAAAAATAATGAGACTCATGTTAACGCCCACTCAGTACGGTGTCTATGTAAAGAACAATCTTTTAGTTAAGTCTTATTAACGATTTCAACATGTTTAATAAGTAGTATATTATATGAAAATACAAAACATTACATATTTAAATTCAAATTCATATACATATTCTTAGTAAAGTATATATAGTAAGTAAATTATACGAGTCTTTTTCTCTATAGACATCGTAACGTAAAGCGGAGTAGCAAAAAAATAGAAGATTATCAAGTTATAAAATGAAAATAGAAAAATCAACTTTAACTCAACAATTGGGTGGAAAGTATTTATGCAAATCCAGATTACTCATCTTAAAACTGCGCCTAGTATCAGCAAATTAGAGATTAGTATTTCGGATGACTGCTCGTGATCATCTGGAAAGCATGGACGAGTTGGTCTCAAAGAAACTGGGGTTCATCGGCAGAGTGAAAGGCGCGATTGTCCATTCATACGATCCAGGTAAGGCCCCATTTGGAGTACTGTTCTCATCTCAGAACTGGTGCATTCCCCGAGAGGGGATAAAATCCACAAGCTTCGCGATATAATCACTCTTGTGCCCCTGAGCTACAATGGGCTCACTTACATTACTTATTATTATTTTTAACATTAATATTATAATGATAAAATATATGCAATTCAGAAGCATAGACGTACTCGTATATGATACCGTAGCATCGTGTATTATACAGGGTGGAAGAGGCTGCGCTTCTTTTACTGAAACTGCATATGGGGTAAAATATTTCAAACCCAGAATTAAAAAAAATAATCAAGGTACCTCAACGGTTTGGACGTAGGATTTTTTTTTCATTTCTCGATTTTTATCCATACCTGTATTTCGTGTCACGCACACATACGTAAGCGACGTTGCCGCTTTGACAGGTAAGTGTGTGCGTGCCTATGTTATACTTTACAAATGGCGTTTTATTTTAAAACGATAATTTTATTATTTATTTTGTTTGAAAAAAAAACTTTTTTATTTTTGAGAATTATTTTTTTTCCGAATTATATTAGGCTTTTATAGAGTAGTTAAAACTGTGGTTTCATTTAAAGTGGCGCTGACAATTCCACCCTGTATAATACAGATTATCATCAAAGTATGAAGTTCGCCAACTGCAACCGTATCGGTCATAGAATATCTATTTGTGGCATCTCGATGCTATCAGCGTCACGCCAAAAACATTTATTGATTTTGTTTCTGGCAATTCGATGAATAATCCATTAGTTTCGATGTTCAGAATGAAAATCAAATATGGTTTAGGTTTTACTTCGTGATCATCAGCTGTTTGTACCAGTTTTTTTACTGTCACGCTGTATCTCGCGCACAGCAGGGTAGGTGGAGAAAACTTTCGTTCCCCATTTTCCACTGAATTCTGGAGGCATTGAGAGTTTAGTGTTGGAACTCAACGTCCCGCTTTGCCTCGACACAATAAAAAATCATTTCCTCGAATGGGAATCGAACCCACAACCTGTCGTGTTTACAGTCACACTTTGTGCCCCTGTGTAACGACTAGGCTCCTCCAGTTCCAGTTCTGTTCGACCACTTCTTAATTTCCATATAATATATAAATCGTATTTAAAGTGACGCGATCGCGCAGTGCAGTGCGAGTGCTTGGTTACACGTGTAAAAGATTTCATAACTTTTTATAGAGCTTTTGACTAAAAAGTATTACAATGTCTGTTTCCGTGAACATGATTCACTTTGGTTATATTTATTTAATGTACAAATAAATGTCAATTTTAATTTTGTTGACAATGTTTATAACGGCATTTCTAATTATCTGCATGATTATACCAGAAATTAATGGAATGTATTTTAATTTCAACTTTGTGTAATATTTTGTTGTTTATATCCCATCAGTAGTATTCTTTTTACGCATTAACCGAGGAAGCTAAAGGAGTGTTAAGAGTTAAGGAGACTCCGTTCTTTACGCCCTATCTTCAAGACGTTGCGTAAGTAGTGAAACTCAAAAATGATAATTACCTTATATATTCAATATTAATATTAATTTATGTCTTTATTTTATATTTTTCTTTCTGAGCTCCTCTACTAATAATAATAAAAAAATCTTAAAAATTACATAACACTGAAAAATAATTTCATACGAAAAGTCAACAACAGTGCCATCACATAACATGTATAACAAAATAAAATGTTACTTGAGCAATATTGAGAATTGAAAAGTTTATTTCTCGAGCGTATTTAAACTTTTGAATATAATTGTAGTGGTAACGATTTGTGCAGTGTCTAAACTGGGGCAAGCCTCGGATTCTAGCTATTGTGCCCGCTTTATAAATATCTATAAGAATAATACATACAAGTATTTTACGCCTCTTTCGTAGTGGAAAGCTTCTAACAAAGTATTCTGGAATTATAAAAATGACAAAGAAAATGTATACAATATTTATTACTATCACTGCACTGTTTCAACGGACTTAAATCAGTGCCTCCGATATCCTTTAAATATTTTAATCGGGATTCGAACCAGTTTCTTCTCGAATTTTAAATTATCGTGAACGGGCTGAACTTTAAATTATATGTGTCATTATCGTTTGATGTCCATGCAATGATGGTAAATACATTTTTAATAAGCTTTCCTTTATTAATAAAATTATGAAATTGTATGAAACCAATGACATACCGTACTTGTGTGCACACACGTTTTCTGTTTATTTAAAACTGTAAACTCCACAATCTGGGGAATGATTATATTTAAATTATTTTCATTTCTCCGCTTAAGTAAATCAAGTGAAATTTGATTGGAAAGTAGGGAACGGAGTGTCTTAGCACTAAGTTTCCTTTGCCTACCCTCCTATGCGGGAAGAAATCCACAACCAGTCGGTGTTACAGACACTCTCTGTGCCCCTGCGCCACGACTGCTCTTTTTTTAAGCTTTTAAGTTAATGTAATCAAAAGATACGAGCATTCATGATACTTCCCGTGGACCTAGATTTAGGAAAATTTGGCAAGAAGTGAGTACTTCCGGTGAAAATAAAGGAAAAAAAATCGAAAAATGGAAATGTATATTACAGATTCAAATTATTACAAACATATAATTGAGACTTAACAATTTTACAATCTACAATTTTAAAGTTTCAAGTTACTATTATCGATAATTCGATATAAATAACTTGTAATATATCTAAACGGCAATGAGCTAAACCTGAAGCCATATCTCTACTAATACAAGGAGATTATCTATCTCGACGGAAGATGGCGCAAAAATCACATTAATGCGTCAGGGAATGACGCGTAGATAGTGGATTTAAAAATGATCACAAGGGAAAAGTGTTTCATAGTATGTTGTAAATGAACATTTAAAATCTGATTATTATTTTAATATCAATTATATATTTTTTATTATGTTAGATTTTATTTTATGTAATAGATTTTTTACAAAGTTCGCAATTGTACTAATTCTCTGCGTTCTTAGTGTTTAAACACTTTTCTTTCCAATTTACGAGTTCATACCTAATTTAGAGTGCACTGTGTAGTAACTAAGCCGATAAATGAAGCACTATGTTACCCACTCAAATGTTTATTTGAAATTAATTAGAACCCATAATAATTGTGGGTTCAAAACACCTGCAGAAAGTCTCGAGTCTTTTATATATAATTATTTCATAGGAATAATTTTTTTACATAGGCTTAACGTCTAATTCCTTTGGAAATTTTTATTCAAATAAATGTCCACATTTATAGCCACCTAAGTTATATACATTTTACAAAACAATTACCACGAAGTTCAGGAAACACATGAAAATCGGTCACAATTCATATATTCAATTAAACTACATATTAGTTCCTATAAATTCTACAAAGTAGTATTTATAATTAGTTTTCATAGGTATAATAATTAATTCAAAACGTAATTAAATCCATTGGACCGTGCTGTTTGGTTAAATATAGATTTCTAAACTAGAATAAATATGTATATTTATTTTATGCGAATTGGTGTCAAAAACAATTCAATATGAAATATGCTTCTCACGTTAAACCTTGTTAGTTTGTCTTTTTCTATGTAAAGAGGATAATAGGGAACGGAAGTGTCTTAATGGAAATAGAGTGTCTTAACATTGTGTTCTCAGGTTCCCTCTGCCTATTTTGTGAAGTAATACAGTGTGAAGCTATTTTTTTTTTATTTATGGGGTAAATGGGGAGAATCTTTATATTTTTTTAAATAAAACGATTAGAACCTACAATCACCTTCAATCTAAAAGACGAGGAAAACATCTTATATCTTAATTTCTTTATATTGCTCTATAAAAAATAATAATGTATGTACGTGAATACCTTAGAAATATATATATTTGGGGGTTCAGTCGAAACGTGAACAACATAGATAGGCGTGAAGCTAAGTGGTCACCGACATCTGCATTGCCAGGAGCATTGCTGTTTGCCCCACATTCAAAGTTTCGAACAAACGTCAGATAAATAATGCTATTACTTTTGTGGGTAGTTATGTTAATACATGTCAACTTTAACTTATTATATTGTTTTATTTGACATTTTATGTTATTTTTTTTTATTTCGCCTAGTTTTTTATTGTATTTAAATTTGTATTTTAGTATAGGTATATAATAGTCTTTATTTTATCCCCAATAGCTGCGGAAAGGAGAAAGCCTTGGATCACAATGCCGCACTCCTTGTATTATTATGAAAATAAATCATAAACACCATCACGTTCTTTCAGAGTTAAGCAGTAGCACGATTCCTTAAATATTCAATATACATTCTACTAAAAGAAGAATTACACACAAACCACGTAAAGCTTACCTCACCAAGTTAAACAGAAACTAATAACTCAGCGCGAATGACAGCCAGCAAGCGCTAGAACTATAAATCGTCTCTGGCAATGGATGCGGAAAATACAGTGAAATATTTTATAAAATCATTAGTGCATCGGCGCGGGTCGTCGCCCCCTGGCCTACTTGCAGATAACTAGACCGATCGGAAGTGCTGGGCTCACGGCAAATACGAGTTTATCCTCCGAAATTGAAGCATTAGCCCGGCTTAAGTGAGGGAAGGTGTTCGAGCTTTTAAATAGTAATAAACTTGGAGACACGTGGTTAGTCGTGCTTATCTGTTTTACGATTTGCAAATTAAATTGTGTGTTCTTTTTATTTTATGAAACAAAAAGAAAGTATTAGAAAAAGTATTTATTATATACCTATGTGTGTGCATATATTTCTACGATTTCTTACAAGGATTCATGTTACCTACAATTACAAGTTAGGCAAATACAATATGATAGAGGCCATCTTGGTGCAGTAGCACAGCCACAGTAGAGGATATGAATTATTTTCATATTCTGGCACTGGTAAGACGAATGAGGTGGAAAGTAGAAAACAGTGTCTTTACATTACGTTCGTTCTGAATCTCATGCTATATACGGAACATTCTAAAGCTGAGACATTATGGCCGACATTAATCCTGATTTAAATTATTAATTTTATTAACGATATTGAAAGTAAACACGTGTGTGCTCTACATCGAGAGTATCATCATAACAACTTTAGACGGGGTGAGACAGTATTATAAATTATTTCCAATATTATACTTTCTTCCTATATACAGATTGCATTATTTGGCCGAATAGGGATTAGGGCTTAGATTATAGGGCTTTTGTTAGGATTTCCTCACAACAACAAAAATCTAACATAATTCGGGTACTGAATGAGACTCATAGATATTCAGATGTAGGCCGTCCATAATATCCAGTAAATAAATCTTTATCAAATTGTAAATAATATTCGTTAATATTCGCCATGTAAGGTCTAATACATTTAAATTTCTATTTTAAGAAATGTTATTATAAAAATGTATTAGTATATTTAGCTGTATATTTAATGAAATTTCAGTTAATTTAATTATATATTCTTTGCATATAACACGATAGGCAGAGAGAGTTAATATAAATTAAAATAAAACGTAATAATTTCAATTTACACAACATTGCAAATTAGTACTGAAACTCAACCCTTCGCTTCGATAGCCAGAGCAGGAAAATGATGAAATCCAAGTATACGACCCACGACGCGACGGCCTAGTAAGAAAATTCGTTATAATTCAACCTAACGACGACTAACGGAAGTGTCATAGCGGAAAACCGTTAAAGCTACTCGCAAACAAGATAATAAGTGAGCCTGCAGCATTCGGGTTGAACGAACTGATGCATCCGTGGCGTTACGCGCAATGCGGCGACCTCATTGGCCGTTATCAACGTTTTTGATATGGATATTCTAATATTTTTTCTTATTTTCTAATAGTTTTTTGTCGTATTATTTAGTTTTTTTATATATATTATCGTATTTTCTTATTTATTATGACGCATACTAAGGATACGTGGTCCGTATCTTTTGTTAAATTAGACTTATGTTGTATGAGCTAGTATTACTAGGATTTATATCCTAATAGTACTTATTTAATTAGGTATTTATTAGGTATTTATTTAATAATTAAAATTAATTACGCTTAACTCAATTATACTTATTTTCGTAATTTTAATTTTATTCGGTCATAAGACGAATTATTATTAAAATATGTTATCGGTTTTTTCGGGTTGTTTTAAAAAAACAAATATGCATAACTATATTCAACGTTCACTTTTCCTTACTAGAA
Source organism: Heliconius numata (assembly GCA_016802625.1). Lineage (NCBI taxonomy): Eukaryota > Metazoa > Arthropoda > Insecta > Lepidoptera > Nymphalidae > Heliconius > Heliconius numata. The sequence goes on along the minus strand of JAEBDU010013289.1, from coordinate 3,844,987 downwards.
AAACAATTTAGTTTTTCTCTTTATTAAGATATGAGGGTAGAATACATTATTTTATTTTCAACACGAAACATTTCAATACCGTTTCGAACAGTGATAGATGTTTATCAGTGTCATTTGTCAACTACCGCCGGTTTCCAAGTTGTTTCGCATTCCACCCTGGATTCCAGTTGAATGCTTTTGAGAAGCAAAATGCTTGCTGTAATTTTGTAGAGAAGACCCTATATGTTCAGTGGTAGTTTATACTGTAAATGATTATAATTTAATAATAGTGGGTACAAAATTTGAAAATGTAGGAGGCTTACAAGCTATATTTGGAGAGCGTCATGGCGCGGAGGCCCTCCAATGTAAACGCCACGGTTGTGGGTTTGATTCCCATTTGAGGGAATGAAATCACTTGCCCTTGTAAGCGCGGCGTTGAGCTCCGCCACTCAACATATTAGGCTTGTTTTTTAGTTTATGCAGTCAGTTTTTAGTTTTTTTTTATAATATTTTAATACTTATCAAACTTTACAAATATTTCAAATTTTATGCTAGCACAATATTGTAAAAATATTAGATGTAAAACAACCTCGCGTGCCGTACGCCACTTTGATTTCCACTCGTACGAAATATTTTACATCGAGATTATCATTCATTTGTTCAAATTTTCATAAATACTTTGAATGGAAAATACTGTCTAAATGAAACGAAACCCCATTTCTTATCATATTTGGGTCGATTGTGTTCTGTTTACTGTTGTTCATGCCCCACGTTCTTTGCATAATTTAAACTTTCTGCAGTTTACATCACTAAGTGAATGTAACTTCCGGAGTTGGCTGAAAGAAATAATGAGACTGAGTAAAATTATAGGTTTACTATAATACATTAAAATAATCAGGATCATTATTTATTTTGTATGTAAATTAGACTATCGACTATTTTTACAAGGCATTTCTTAAATAATGCCTATAGAATATCTAACAAACACAAAAATAAATCAGATTTAAGTTCTATTTAGTTTAACAGTCCATTATAGAGAAAATGTAACCCAACAGATAATTTTATCGTTATTAAAATTAATTGATTTAAAACAATTATAAATAGTTTAGAACAACTATAATTACTATAGATTCCGAATATTGAGGCCGTCGTGGTGCAGCGGCACAAGGGTATGACGGTAACGCAACGGTTGTGGGTTCGATCCCCACTCGAGGAAGTGAAATATTTATTTACGTTTATATTTCCATCTTATCCGCTCTGGTGTCGAGGCAAAGCGCGGCGTTGAGTTCTGCCACTCAACACGCAATGTCTCCAGAATTCAGCAGAAAGTGGAGAACGGAGTGTCTTAAAACTAGGTTCCCTCTGCCTATCCTGCTGTGTGAATCTGACTCCCAAGGCCCAAAAGAGTTTGAAATAATTATATTACAGTATTGCATGAACGGTGACGTCACAGTACACAATGTTAATTAAATTTCACCTTCATACTGGAGAACATTGCATTCACAGTAAAAACTATTAACTTGTTTTAACCAGATTTACTTAAAAGCTTTGGACGCTCCAGCTTTTTGAGTTATACGTGCACGTGTATGTATGTATATTTTTTTCATCAAACCATGAAGTTTTTCAATAGTTTTAATCTTTTTAAATCGGAAATGGATGTAGCTTGTTTTGGGTAGTTTGGTTTTTAGTTTAAATTATTGAAATGGGTATTGTACCACTAAAAGGTGTAAAAGTCTTACCTTAGATTATAATGACAACATTATGTGATTAAAATAAAAGTTTTTATTAAAGTAAAAAAATAAGAAGCTATTTACTATATACTGTTTCTGTTTTATAAATTACTTAATTGTAAATACCTGTCTCGCTTTTGATTTTGCTTAAAATATTCATATATTTTTTTAATTTTCATTGATATTTTTAGCTGGAAACATGGGAAACAAGTGTTAAGACACTCCGTCCTCATTTATACACTTCTGTTTTTCACTTCCACCAAATTCCGAAATGCGTTTTGGCTCTCGGGACTCAACGCCGAGCTTTGCCCCGTTACCAGGGCGAGGAAAAGAATATATTGATTATTTCATTTTCTTCCTAAGCTTGTGCCTCTGTGCCACGACTGGCTTCATAAATAATAATTACATTAAAGTGTAAAGAGTCGAATTATAAAATATTTTAATTAGTTTGATAAGGCAAAGCACGAATTTTCTCGATTTGCATTGGTTTACTTTATATAATTATGAGGGCTATTTAAACCTCAAGAAATAAATAAAAGATATAACGTTTACTTTGTTTCGCCATATGCAGTCTTAAGAAATAAACATCCACTTAACTCTTACATCAGAGAGCAGTCACAGAAACGTCACTGTATCCATTTATCTGTGACAAGATTACGCACTTTTTCACGCCTCGCTGGATGCGTTCTTACGTAATGATGAATTTTACTGACAATTGTAGAGTTGTACATGTTTTCTAAAGACTTAAACTTATTTCTTAATATATACTCCATCTATATATATAAAATCGAAAGGTCACTCACTCATCACGAAATCTGAGAAACTACAAGTGCTAGGAATCTCAAATTTTGCATAGGAGTTACTTATAGGACGTAGGTGCTCGCTAAGACGGGAATTTGCAATATTCGATTTCTAAGGGGTTGTTTTTGGGGTCGAAAGTTTGTATGAAACTTCGTTACTACAAATGCTAGGAGACTCAAATTTTGCATAGACATCACTAGGTAGTCATGGAGACAGAAATTCATAATAACATAGTTCACGCGAGTGAAACCGCGAGCGGGCCGCTAGTATATTTATATATGTAAAAAAGAAAAATATACTTGTACGTCATATTTTTTGCCTACTAAGAAACTAACAGACAACAAAAAGCCAAAAGTGTGCGGTGTAGAACGCTGAACTTTGGCATATAAATTTCTTGGCAAGTGTAGGGAAGCAATATGAAAGGAATATCCAAAATGTGTAACAACGGGAAAAAACGAAAAAGGATTTTAATGTATAAAGTCCACGGAAGCGAAGTTGCGGGCTTCGACTCGTATTAGAATTTTTTTTTCTTCTGTATTGTTTTCTAGAAAATAATTAACTTCATCTCTAACATCGCCTCTGTCTAATACAAAAGAGACAATCTATTGAGATTTACTTATTAGATAGAGATGTTTGTTCATTTTTCCCAGTTCGAATTAGCTTGTAAAAACTTTTAAATTAATAATTCACATAAATAAAATCAAGAATATAGAATACAGAGTAAGCAGAGGGAATTCCACCATTTCCTTGAGTGGGGATCGAATCCAGAACCGTCGCGTTACAATCACTCTCTTTTGCCCCTACCCTATGAAGGCCTCCAAACCAAACCAACAAACCAAGGAACCAACCAAAAATATATTTTGCTATACAAAAGAACACTATATAAAAATCACACACGTTTTATTGTGAAATAGTATAACAATACGAACGAGGCTAAAACAGATAGATGTATCTAAGTTTATGAAGACTTGCATCTTTTTTTTCTGTAATTCCGTAAAAGCCGCGTCGCTGCTCTTCAAAGGGTATTACGCAAACTTTGTGCACAGAAAATTTCATGTCTTTTAAAAAGCTTTGCCTTGCCCTGGTAAGGTATAATGTAATATGGAAGTAGCGTCGTATAAGATGAAAGTATGTTTACTTAGATCGTATGTATGTATGTATGTAGCTATTTTTAAACTAAATATTATATATAAAATTAAATAATAAGCGATTTTACGGGTTCAAGTTCTAAATCAGAATCGAGTTGATATTGTCATAGAGATACAAGTGGAGCAAAAATATTTCGTAGAAATAAGCATTAAGGAATTAGATTATAAGCGTTAAACAAACTAAGTCACGAAAAAGGACTTAAGAATGAAAGTTATAAAAAACAAACTAAAATTTAAAAACAGATTGATTATTTTCTTTTATTTCAGATACTAAAATAAATAATTCAAAGGCTGTGTATTAAATACAAATAGGTGCATATTATATACGTTGATTATAATAATGTCAGATAAATTCCACAATTATAAATGAAAATTCTAAATGTATTTTTTGTGATATATGAATTTGGTGAAATAAATATATATCATATTTAATATATAAAATATACTAACAATAACTACAAATTGCTATTGAACTTGAACCTTTCGAAGCGAGGTTGTATTTTAAGGCTTTCACCGTTACATAAGCATTGGGGTATTATAGATATCGAAATAATTTCGTTGCTATTCAATTGGCATCAGTCATGAATGCCGCTATATTTAGTATCAATTGAATGTAATATGCGCTATGCATTGCATGATGAATGTATTTTGGTCTGTAAAACCGCTTATACCAGTTTCCTTGAGGTTTGTTAGTTATTCGTATTATTATTTAATTTCTGAAGTAGAAATGGGTTAAAATTAAAAATATGTTTATTATTTATAAGCTGTATTAACACATTGAATCTCATTATACAATTTAGATAATAATTGCAACGTAATTTTTGAAACATTAAAAAATAATGATTAATAATTTAATATTAAGAAATTTAATTACTTAATATTTCTTTGCAATAACGAAATTCCTAATATATAAGATTTGACAGTAATTTAAAGCTGCGTTTAAATAGAATAAAAAGAACCGAAAGTAATAATTTTAAAATAATAATGTTTTTTACAAGACAAACAAAATATTTCCGCCCATTTTATAATACAAAGGTAAATAGTAAAAAACACATTTTTCTTGTAAAAAAAGGAGGAAGTACTTCAAAGGTGTTTGCTCTGCAGGTCCTGGAGCGGTGCACGCATAATGCAGCCTCTTGTAGCGATTCCTGACTCCCTTTGAAGTTACATGGAAAGAGGCCAGGAGTGTGAGCGAATATTGTGCTTGCAAAATATACTAAAACTTGTTGACACTTTCATGAAATAAACGTTTTATACAAATGTTATTTATGTATGTTTGACTTAATTTAATGACCTATATTCTTAATTAAATTTTCGGGAAATATAAGAAATAAACACTACTAATATATATTTAACATTTTTTATAATAAATAGCATTTGCTCTTGCCAAACGATAATTCTAAGTAATTATCTTTGGGTAGCGGAAAAAATCTGTCTATAAAAATGCTAACAACATAAATATGTTGTAACGAGCATATAAGTATTTCAACGTAGCTCGATGAGCACATATGGCTTAGTTGGTCAGAGCGCTTGGACGGTTTCCAAGAGGCGCAGGATCAAATCCCGCTGAGTTCAATTTTTTATACGTTTTCTTAAAAAACATAGTAATAAAGCACATTAAATTAAAAAAAATATATATTTTTCTTATAAGTTTTTTATCCTGCAGATTGCAGGGCAGGTAGAGGGAACCTGAGAATATTGTATTAAGACACTCCGCTCCCCGCTTTCCGCCGAATTATTGAATGTTGAGCGGCAGAATTGAACACCGCGTATTTTGCCTCGTTACCAACCGAGGAAATGAAAATATTTAATATTTCATTTTTTCGAATGGAATTTGAATCCACAACCTGTCGCTTGTAGAGCCCCACGCCAGTGCCATGCGCCACGACTGGCCCCAATAATTATTCCAACGTAACTAACTACCTTAATACTTGTATATTGTTGTTATATAATTTATAAATTTAAAATCTTTCATTATAATTATATATATATTCTTTATTGCACATAAAAACACATAGGAAATACAAAATTAAAAGTTTAGTTAGCAAAGGTGGTAATTAATATGGTACAAAAAATATCAAAAGTTTTAATAATAAGTAAGTAATATATTTTTATTTAATGGTCTCCATTCTTGAAAGTTGCAAGTGATGTTCACAGATTTCAACGAAATCTGAGCTTCGGGAATGCTCCAGAGATCTGTCTTTATTGCTACTTTAACAAGACCTCCTCAAGGATTTGAGTGTACATCTTCCTTATGCATTATTCAGTCAGTCCATTTCTTTGTCACGTACAGTCTTTTATATTATTATTTAAATATATACATTTTTTAATTTAAATTATATAATAATAAATTAATAATGATAAGTGTAATAGAAGGTACGATTGCCGTATATAATCGTATAGATCGATATTGTTAGAAAAAACTTCCCTTTTCCATAACTGTTCTTTACATGTTAAACCCTTCTATCGTTGTTTTTATCGTTAAAAAAAACGTAGAGTTATTTATGAATATTATGTTTACATACAGAAATTATCTGTTTTAGGGAAACATATATTTTTCCAAGTGCGTGGATTGTTTTGATGACAAATTAATAAATTCCACAATTTTAAAGTGCTTGCAGAAGTGTATTTGAATAAAGAATATTTTTAATTTGAATTTAGTTTAAAAAAAAAACTACCGTTTTCAAACATTACGACGTTAAATTGACTTCTTATTTTTAAAGCCGCTGTTTGCGGTAATCTTGGTCAAACTTATGGCCAAAACTAGCAACAATACAAATCATAACTTAATCTAATTTCATTTTGCATAAGAAATTCAAAAAGAAACATTTAGTGGTAAGTTTCAAGAAGTAAGAAACGAATTTGTGGCGAACCTGTCGTAGACTGCTTGGCCGAACGCCCAACGCCAGTAATTACTGTTAAGAGTTATATGCACTTGATTTATAACTTAAAATTGATTAGTGATATATGTACAGGTACCTTTATTGTGCCTTTAAAATCTATTAAGACTCTATATTAAATATTTTATAGAAGCATTTGCATCTATATTAAAATGTAGATGCCGTTGTAGCATAGCGGTACATCGTCTGACAGTAATTTTGATGTTCATGGGTTCAATTTCCACACGGAATAATTAATAATTTTAATTTCTTCGTTGCCGCAATAGTAGAGACTGCGGTGTTGAGTTTCGCCACTCAAGAGGCAATGTCTCGAATGTTCTGACCCACATGCTGAAAATAGGGATTGGAGCATCTTAACACTATTTTATCTCTGCCTACTATATGCGGGATACAGCGTGAAGCTAAAAAAAGCATAATAAGATCAAAGAGTAATATAACTGAGACATGAAGGAAGGAACCTAACTTAGCATTCCACTTATGTTCGTTTACGCGACCATTGCATGTTGAATAGTAGAAGGCCTAACGCTGCACTTGGTCTAACTAGACTAGGAAACGTCTATATCATAATCCCCCCCAGAAAAGTTATAATACGGTTATAATACGCTAAGATTTCAACCTCCACGCCAAAGGTCAAAGGCGAACCACAAGCTATAAGCATAAAGAATAGACTGGCTAATTATTATCTAAATAAATATATCTGTCACTGTCCTACAAGAGATGATGAAATAACAAAATGCAAATGATATTTCAGTGGTTGTGATTCACGGAAATTAAGTGGCGTAGTTTACTTTATACGAGCGTCAATCGAGAGGGATATTAAATCAGCATTTTATGCGCCATCTGTCGTCAATACGGGGGAAATTAGCTTCCATTGAGGATTCCTTGATGACGTCACGCTGTCCCGCGCTTCTCAGGCGGAACTGGGATGAATATGAGGATAAGGAATGTTATTAAAGCCATGATTTCATGAATAATAACTATGTATGTGAAGTTTTTATGGAAACAAATTAAGCTTACAAGTTAATAAGGGGCAAAAAGAAAATCGTGTCCCACATTGGGCGCCAATATTCATAATCTCTATATTGGTTATATATAAAATAATTTAATTATATAAATTATTTTTAATTACAAATTAAAGAATTCTATATTTTAACCTATTTCCAAGCAAATTTCTATTAAAATAGAAGCTGTGCGAGTCTATTTTAAGACTTCAATTTGATAAATAAGTGAGATTCTCTGTTAACGAATGTCTGATTATGAACGACCCAATCAAATCGCGTTAGAAGGTCAAAGGGTGTAGTTAAAAGGAATGTGGCTAGCCCGCGATGTCGCTTGTCATACGATGAATTACTGCAGGAGTAAATCAAGGACGTTTAGGCTTTGTATCCACTTGTACATTTCTACTTGTTAAATGTCGGTATAATCCCGCTGAATCCCGCATAGCACGGTAGACGGAGGGAACCTAGCGTTAAGACACTCTGCGTGTTGAGTTGCAGATCTCAACGCTGCGGTTTGTCTTGTTATTAGAGCGAGGAAATGGCATTACAATTATATAATATTAATAATATATAATGCCGTCCTAACTATTTTTTTTGTTGTGGTTTCGAAATCCAATAGGCAATTGCTACTTCACTGGGTTCATTCGACCTATATTGTTGTAGACAAAAAGATTTCGTTTGAGTCACTCGCTATCAAGAAATGGTGCTATTAAGTTCTATAAATATACTGTTGCGTAATCACTTGAAGCTTTACTAGCTTGTATACAGTGAAAGTTAATAATAAAAATCGTTCTTAATAATAGGATGGATAAAAAATAACAATTTATCACAGCGTATGCCAAATACGAAGTGTTGCCATTCACAAGTTAGCAGATTTGGCAGCTCTCCTAGACTACATGTCGACAAGTGCCTGCCTTCATCATTTGGCAGGGATAGGCCTAGGAAATAAAAAAAATCCTCAACGTATACTATTTTAATGACTTCACTGGTCTCTTAAAATTGTACTTATATTTTAACTTAAATATTTTTTTAAGGTATTGATGTTATTGATTTTAAGATTAACAATAGGAAGAAATAATAATTTTGTGCAATTGTCAATTTTGTGAAGAGAACCCAATGATAAGCTGCACTCTCCATCTACCAGAGAATAAGGTTTAAAAAATATCTTAAGTAGTGAAAATTAATATTGTCGTCATTTTTATAATGAAAATGTAGAAAATATTGCGAAAAATCCCATCTGTGCTACGATAGCGTTTGTTTAAATATTGATAACTATAATATTGTAAAATTCTTCGTAGCTGCTTCGTAGCACGTTATCGAAATGTAAGTAGTGCAATTTCGTAGCATGCTTTACATGAATAACGTACTATAATGTGCCTTATATAATATACTAGTCGTCGCCTGCAACTTCGTGTGGAATTCGTGGATTTTAATGTTTTGCCTTTTTTTTGTCCTATATGTATCAAAATGACTTAACAAAAATTTTGGTAAATTTAGTAAATTCACTCATAAAATATATAAGTAAACCAGTAATAAATACTAGTATAATGTACACAGTATAGGTTTAAATTTTCTAAATTTATGTAAGCACATGATGAGCACTGTGAAGGTTAAAGCAAATGCACCGTCATTTAACTGAGTTCAGAAATGTAAAATTTTATGTAAAAAATATTTTAAAAGTAATATCTGTAGGCCTCGAATATTACTTGTAGCGACTGCTCGCCACTTACTTATCATTTTCAGTGCAATTGTAAAAATTTGTAACAAGATAAAAATAAATAAATAAAAAAGCTTCACACTGTATCCCGCGCACAGCAGGGTAGGCAGAGGGAACCTAGTGTTAAGGCACTCCGTTTCCCACTTTCTGGAGGCATTGCGTGTTGAATGGCAGAATTCAACGTCGCGCTTAGCCTCGACATCAGAGCGAAGAAATGGAAATATAAACGTAAATAAATATTTCACTTCCTCGAGTGGGGATCGAACCCACAACCGTCGCGTTACAGTCACACTCTTGTGCCGCTGCACTACGACGGCCTCATTAGATACTGTATTTATTTAGAATAAAAATCTGTAGTAATGTTTTCATTGTTTACTTGCTTAAATTTGTTTTGGATGATTGCATTAGTTGTTTTACACTTGTAAGTAAATGGACATTATAGTAATACACACATACGTACATTCGTACGATATTTAAATATGGAAAACGCAAAAATATCATTACTTTCTTTATATATATTTTTTTTAATATTAAGAAAAAGACTTATTTATAAATAATATTATTATTATTAATAAAAAAATATATTATTTCCTATTGTTTCATCAAGTCGTGGGCAGACCATGAGAAATGTCACATTGAACTACCATGGTCATAGCCATCTGCATCAGCTCGTTCATTTGTATAGCGGTAAGGTCAACCATATTGCACTAGATTAGTCTAAGTTTATATGAAGTAAAAATAGCTGGACAACCCTGGGCTTACTACGAGGGCGTTTTACTGATATGTCCAATGCAAAAGCAGAACTAACATTAATTTTAAACGTACCGTATTTAAGATATTATATTTAATTAAATAATTTAATATATTAATAAATAAATTGGTCATTTATAAATGAAATGTCCGCATATTTATTACGTGTGATATTATTAGTAAATTAAAAAATAAAACATTTTTATTGTTGTTGTTTTTGGTTTTTTTATAAGGTTTTTAATTTAAGTATCTGGTAGTAAGTAATTTAAGGTTTTAATTTGAAACTATACGTCTTTTAAACTAACTTTTAAAGCACTGATTAAGCTGAATTAAAGTTATTTCTCAGCAATCAGTTTAATAAAATTTAATAAAAAAGTTAAAAATATAATATATTTCAAATAAACCATGAGAAAATCAAATCTATTTAACTTGAGACGTTACTTACGTCGATTAATTATAATATCTTTAACAGAATTATAAATATTTAATTAATTAAATTAGTACATAATAATAAATTTATTTTATAATTAATTAAATTAGTACATACCTTGATCATATTCTACAGACAGCTTGTTGGTCGTGAAGCAGTTCTCATAGCGCGATGCCAACGCGATGCGAACTCCTAGTGTTAGATGCGTTCATCCGTAAAATACCCGTACTTCAGTTCAGAGAGAGTAGAAGCACTTTATCTTAGCTGATATTTACATGGCACTTGTGTGATTTTCTTATTGTGGTTTCACTCCGTTATCTAAAATGAAAAGAAATATTTTAATATTATATTTAAAAATATAAAAGAAATCTGTAACTAAAACAGGTCAGTTACCGTTTTGGCAAGATTTGGGACTAAAGAATTCTTCTCTTTATTGCGTTAAAGCTTTCCATTAAAATAAAGTTTCACATAGTTTGATTTAATTATAATTTGATTAATATTCAATATCAATGTTTAAACAAAAATAATAGGTCTATTCCAGGTATTTATATTTAATTTAGGTATTATTATACATTTTTTTGCTTAAGAAAGGAAATTCAACAAAAAGTTCATATAAAAGTCTAAAGTCTTAATTTCAATTGGAAAAGCGCTACAAAAATATAAAGTCCACTGCACCAATGGACCTAAAGACACAATTAGGTCATTCTGCAGAAATCCAGGGCAGTGTGCTAGACAAGTATGAAAACGGTGGCGTTAGGTGAAAAATAATAACTGATATCCGGTATTTTCATACAAAAATTTATATGTATAACATGTTTATACAATAATTATAAAAAAATATATTTAAGATTTTTTAGTTTTATACATCTGGTTTGGTTGGCAGAGAGAACATTTTAGTACAACCGTTGTTATTCATTTTCCATATAATTTCGAGACTTGTTGAATGAGACGGAGTCCAACGCCGCTAAATAATCTTATACCTATTATAATAACGATTTACAATTATCGTTCAACTATTATGTTGATTTCAGCATACAAATTTCTATATACAATAGACGAACTACCTCTTAACACGTAGAGTCCATAGCCCGGCCCGCAGGTGCATAAAACGCAACGACACAACAAATGTCAATTATTTTCAATGGAGCGCTCGAATGTGAAGCTTTTACTTATTTAATTTCAATACCAAAAGACTAATATTTTTATTTTCTAGCATATTTAAAAAAGGATCATATTTAGTAAGAGAATAATCATGTAGTATTTTTTGGTCATTATGTAAAGAAAAGTTGGATTTTTTTTACGAAAATATATATTTGTAAATATGAAAAATTCTACTAAAGGCTAATATTTGTCTTTATTACTATATCCGGCACATAAAGTAGATAGAGGGAACCTGGGAATCTCATGTTAAACCATTCTATCCCCACTTTATTTCCGTTCCTTACTTTCCGCCGAATTCTGGACGTATTGTGTTTTATTTTTTTACTATTAAAATGAATATAATAAATAATACAATAAATATTCATGATTTTACTAAAAAATCTGATCTAGAAATTATTTATGCTATATCCTTATATCAATACAATATTATAATATATGTATTATTAAACATACATTCTTAGAAATATTATAATAGAAAACAAATTAAGTATGCACAACATTATATTTATTGTTATGTAACGAAACGCCTTCTAACACGAGCACTCAATGAAAGAAGTTAAATATAGCCTTTGTATTGTTATATGGGAACTCCGAACCGAGGCGAAATAAATCACTAGTGTGATCGAATGTTTCTAGAAGATGACTTACAATTTTATTATAAACCTATGTTATTTTCTTTAAAAATGTATATAAATAATCTATTTTTTAAATATATATATATTAAAAGAGCGATAATAATGCTTATAATATAAAAAGAAAGAATATATATCAAATTTCCTACATTCCTCAACATAAATGTACGAAAAATTAATAAACTAAGTGATTTTTATTCGATATTCAAAAACAGCCGGCGGTACTGACGCAAATATAGCATATCTGATCTAAAAATAATGGTCGACGAGGCGCGGGGCAGCTCTACCCTCCATCTACCCGATGTAGATAGCCGTGAGCCGTGCAGTTATCAGACACACATTAGTCTACCCACGTCATTCCATTCATCCAGTTCGATCGCACGCACACACGCGTCGCCACGCGCCACCACGCCCGCCGCCCGCCGCCACCACGCCACCACGCCACCACGCAACCACCATCCGAGAAAAACTAAGGGGAAAAATCAAGCGACCACAGACGAGCATAAAAGTAGAAAACGACGCCTGTACACTCGCGCACCGTCCACCATCTTAAATTTCATTCACAAAAATCGCTACAGCATAGCGCCTATTTGTTTACCGTTTCACGCCTCCCTGGTCTCGCTGGGCTTCTGCACTTTACATGGAACGCTTCAATTCAATCCTCACAATTGTTTTACACTGGATTTTATAATAAAATAGGTTTTTTAAAGTGGTTTTTGTTGGCAATACGGGTTTCGGTTGTGCGCAAACGTCACACGTCTGTACGCCGCGGCGGTTGGTGTGCAACTAAAGAATGGTGGCAGGACTGCGGACGGTCGCGGGAGACGCATGCGTGCTGCCTACCCGCCAAAATACACCTACGCGCATGTATGGACGGGGCTGCCTCCCGTTCAAAACTTCCATACATTTATGTCATAACAGTTGTTGTTTTTAAACATTGGTTTACTTTGTTAGTTGAGTTAGGTGAGTCTGGACTTACAAACAAGGTTATTTTGTAATATATTAATAGTGCTCCTGTGATTGGAAAAAATGAATCAAACAATTCTATTGTCTATTTATATCCCAGTAAACTGAATGTAATGGGTTCGTAGCGCGCTACGGTTGGCTACGACGTACATAGATACTCTACAATGTCTACGCACCTATAAATTTTAATTAGATAACATATTTAGAGGCTTAATTTAATATTTTCTTTTTCATCTCATCTTTGTTTGCTCCTTTATTGCGTAGGACGCCGACAAAATACAAAAGATACTACATACATACTACCTTATTATATTATCAGCTTCACGCTGTATCCCGCAGATAGTAGAGTAGGCAGAGGGAACCTAGTGTTAAGATATTGCGTTCCTCAGTTTCCGCCGAAATTATCGGGCATAGCGTGTTGAGTGGCGGAACTCAACGCCTGGCTTTGCCTTGGGGCCAGAGCGAAGAAATGAAAATGTTAATGAATAATATCTTATTATATTATTTTTAGCAAAAAATTATATTTATATAATGTAGATGTAAATTGATTCTTTAGTTTTAATTGAATATAATGTCAGACTAAGTATAATTAGTGCTATGAAATAATTCACTAATTTTGTATTAAATGATCGTGAACGTTATGTAAAAATTTAAATAATAACATCTAACACAAAAAGTAAGTCATTACTCATATCTAGCTAGCTTCCATTAGTTAAATAACAATTAAATAATAGTTAACTAGATATGAAACGATTTTAGATTATATTTACTAATACGTAGCAATTGAAATTGAGTCGAAAGAAGATTAAATAAACAATACTGATAATAAAAAAGAGATGAAAATGATGATTTTCACTCAAGGAAATGAAATATTTGATATTTTCATTTCTTCGCGCTAGTGTTAGGACAAAGCGCGACGTTGAGTTCCGCCAGTCAACACGCAATGCCTCAGAATTCAGCGGAAAGTGAAGAACGGAAATGTCTTAATGGCGACAGAGCGTCAAACATTAGATTCCCAGTTACCCTCTGCAGACTCTGCTATAGGCGTTACTATATAAAAGAAAAATACTTACATCAATTTTAAATTGAAAGGAATACATGTTATTTATAATTAAAATATTTAGCCACATTTAAACAATTTTCAGCAAATAGTATTTTACGATTAATGGTAATATTTATTCGTTTTCAATAAATACACATGCACATATACATTTATCAAAGAAATAACACATAGCCTCTGCAAAACCATAAAGCTTTCTCTATAGGGTGATGCAGATAGACGGTCAGGCGCCGCTCAGGCTAGACCGAGGTCAGACAGAGATATCTCTTCTGCCAGTAGGCTCTCATACAAAATGCTTTGACGTCATATGAAGGTCATTGCGTATAAAATAACCTATAACATTGACCATGCATCGTTATATAAAGAGATATCTTAAATTTTGGCTCGTATAATAATTATAATTTTTATTTATTTATATTCTTTATTGCACAAAATAAGAAATAAAAAATGTAAGCCAACCAACCTGTCATGTGGGAAAAAAAAACGTGTAGGTGTGCAAAAACAATTAAAAATAAAATACCAATTTTCAAAATACATACAGGTATATATAATAATGTTTAATTTGATCGTTAAATTGTTATGTTTAAAATTTTCTTATGTTACATTTTCTAAAAACATAACTAAGCGAAGAATATTATTTTTTTATTATAAATAACTATAAATTTTTACTTTTCCTTTATTTTATTTAAAGAGTGATTGAGTTCTATTTAAAGTTCTCACTTCGTGTCAATTTTCATAACTGCAGGTCCACGTGAGGTCCACGTTTAATTACGCAGCGAATTTTCAATTCAGCCCCCTGAAGGCTCAAGTTTGCGCGTACACCACAAAAAACGCCATTTATCATATCGCCAGTCTTTCAAAACATTCCCTTTATTGCCGCGCCCAGTATCAGTACCTATATTGAACCTTAATGTTTCGAGCCTGACAGTATCGTGTTCATCTGGAAAGCAAGACTAAGATGGCCTGACTGACGGTCCTCAGTAGAGCGAGACGGTACTTTAAGCCAAAACACCGATCGGCCGTGTATAGGGCCGAGGTTGGGCTTCAAAGAGTACTTTTGTCATCTGCTGGTGCACTCCAGTATCATCTTGAATCATTTGATTACATTCACCGTAGACCCATTCGAATAATTGGGGACACACGCTCGTTTGCCATGTTTTTCCATAAAAAAAAATATAATTTTGGCAAATACTTGCATACCATGACAGTACATTTTCTATTTTGTTGTGCCAAATAAAAGAAATACTTATAAGCAAAAATGGTTTTATTTATCACAATTTTAAGGCCAAAACGTCTATTCGTTTAATCTATGGTGACGATTAAGATAGCGCGAAATAAGGTTGGAAATAAGTTAATAATTTTATTTCATAATTTCAATCGCAAAGCAATTGCAAAGTGTTTAACATTACCTATAATATACTAGTTTTGACTCGCGACTCTATCTGTCTGGTCAAATGAAAATGATAGTTCTAAATACAATTTACGAAGTAACTGTAACTCGGAGCTCATTATCTGAGGGCTACATCGAAACCGTTAACCCTATAATAGCCTTCCTCGATAAATAGACTACCCAATACAAAAATATTTTTTTCAATTCTAATCACTATTTTCTGAGATTAACGGAATCAAACTCGTTACGCTAAAATATGAGGGAACCTGGGAACCAACTGCGACACTTCGTCCTCCTTAAGATACTTCCGTACCGCCATTTTTCGCCTAATTCTGGAGGCATTGCGTATTGAGTGGCGTAACTCAACGGCGCGCTTTGCTCGTTATCAAACCGAAGAAAGGAAAATATTCAATATTTCATTTACTCGAGTGGTTAATTTGTATTAGTTATGTTGCAATGTATGTGTGTGTTTGCTAACTGATGAAATTCTATGGTATGTTGAGCACAAGTAGAGCTTAAGTTAGAGGCTATCGTTGTATTTTTTTTTCATTTAATATTTTTATTGACTTTAGTTCTGTGTACAAGTCTATAGTTTATCTATAGACTTATATACAGAAATAGATATTACCTAATTGTAAGATATATCAATTATAGGAAAGCTAGTCAATGACGCTCGAGCTTAATCACACTTTCTAGGAAGCGTAGGTACGCCCAATTAGTTGATTAATTTACGACTATCTAAACGCGGCCCACAGCGTGGTTGACCTTTTACACGGTTCCTTCTATAAAAATAACTTCTACTAATTTAGTTACTAATATTAAATTATTATCTTAGAAATGAACAGACAAAATAAACGTCTATTGCCATTTTATAAATAAAGCTATATTGTAAATATCCTGATCTAACTATATTGATATCAGTACGCACGAGGACGCCTACGGTTTTAAATTTCGAAGCACTCCTGTGTGATAGAGACAACTGGCTCGTCCTAACGTTAGAAAAGGACAGGTATACACATCGATCGGCTTACGTCACATAGGACGTGTGGGCGCGAAGACGTCACCTTACGTCGACCAATCACGAGGCGGAGAAAAGGCGCCACAGATTGCCGAAAATGTGAAAAATTCTTTCAAAACGTACAGTTTAGTTACGTCAGAAGTCACTCGCCACGTAGGTTGTCTAATGGCCTGTCATAATCATTATTTCACAATTTACTCTAACATTTTCTAGACATATAAGTATAGTCGTATTATGAAATAAAATATTTCCTTAAAATATACATTATTTTATTTTTTATTTTTATGTCTTTGTAGCACGGTATATACTGCATTACCGCTTAAAATATTAAATGAAATAAAAATAAAAAAATATATTTTAAAATTAACACAATTAAAACTCAATTTCTACTTTGTAATTTGACAATATTTTAAATACATATATAAAATAAATTATATAATATACATATATCTTATCAATATATAATTTAAAACAAATAAATTAATTAATGCGTTATACCTACAAAAAATATTTACAAAAGCCTCCTAGTGACATCTATGGTAAGACGAATTTGCACTGTAACAGCCTAGTTATGTTGAAATAGTAGCTGATTTATGAGTGAGATGGCGCTACAAAACTTGTCCCACGTATGATCATCGCTAGATGGCGCTTTAATAAAAAACGACTTTTTATTATCTCGATTTATAATATAGACGTATTTGTTATTACTATGTATAATAAAATAAAATTCAAATTACTAATATTTTTTCTATCACTTACAAAAATTATAAATTTAAATACTTTAAAAACGCGTACGCTACAAAGAAAAATGTTTTTTTTTTAAACTTTTATATTGATAATACTGAAGAAATGGCGGGACGTTCAACTTTGACATTTGATAAATTATGTATGTACAACAAATTCTATAAATTAGACAGTATAGTCATTAATTTATACTGAAGATGTTCTCTTAGTGTTATTATATTTTTTATATAGATAGTCTCAAAGGTCAATGTTTTCGCTAATTCGAATATCCGCTTCAACAATGAATATAGCTATATTTATGTTTATATTTTTAATGTTTTATATTGTATTTTAATGTTCGTGCTAATTGAATTCGTTATCGTTTGTATCATTATATAATAGTTTTTGTATCTACAATTTTGTTAGTGTGGTACGTTCTTAGTTATTAAAGTACTAAAGCGAACACTATTTCGTTATTTTAAACTTTCTTAATTGAAAATACTATTGCTTTATTTTTGACGTTTGATTGATTCCTAAATGATCAAAATAACTAGTAGATAATTATTTTATTTTTTAATTTATACGTATCTACTTATGCGGTAAAAGAGATACTAGTGGTATATCTACTGACGGCAAATTTTCTATCAGTGAAAGAGGGATTGTTGAACATTTTAAGTAAAAAAGCGAGATTCCATCCATGACAAGCGGGACTATACCTGTCCCGAATGGGATATTTAATTTTTGGGCTAAAAATCGGGACATCCGGCAACGAAGGACATCTACTGGTCTGTATCGATATAGAAAATCGTTTTTATGAGTGATTTTAGTTCCATTCAATTATTTAATAGTAGCGCAAAGTTCCGCCACTCACACACAGTGTCTCCACGGAAACGGAATATTTTAACACTAGGTTCCATTTGCCTACCTACCTTTGATTTGCGGGAAAAAGCGATAACATTTAAATAATTAATAGATATATATGTAATTTTCAAAAATATTCACTTAAATTATAAATCACCTATGGGAGTGAATTAGATCACACAATGTCTCGTCTCGTATAAGTATTTAATAATTTTTTTAAATATTTAAGAATATTCTGCTATCTAAGCTCTTAGATATA
Organism: Heliconius numata; assembly: GCA_016802625.1. Classification (NCBI taxonomy): domain Eukaryota; kingdom Metazoa; phylum Arthropoda; class Insecta; order Lepidoptera; family Nymphalidae; genus Heliconius; species Heliconius numata. The sequence continues at coordinate 3,826,464 of JAEBDU010013289.1, read as the reverse complement.
TTATGAACATTTAATATATGTAAAAGGAACTGTAAAGCTCTAAAAAATTTAAATTTATTTGATATATTTTAGTTTTAAATTTCAATTTACATAGATCTATACCTAGTATCAGTATATTCAGAAGGTAAAAAACCTCAAGTAGTTTTTTTTATTAACTTATTGATTTACGATCTTGATGATATTGTCAGATGATTTGATGCTCGTGTCATTGACCTTGCTTTTTTGTTTCTCGAGAAGAAGGCTGTGTTTATAAAGGATTTTGTACTTGACTAAACATTTGATTGTTTCGTGTTAATTTTGGTGGTAAAAAATGTATTGTCATTTACTTCTCTTTAGGTATGTTTTACAAACTGCCTAAATGGTTGATTTTACAATGTTTTTTCAGTAGTAGTATAATACTTTACATTTTACTATACTATAATGATGGCCTGTCTGCACCTTCGTAGATACAAGTACTATAAATAAATGCTATCGAATATTCAGGCGTGGTATATATAACAAACAAATAACAAAAAAATATATTTCTATTATCTATTATTGTAATACAAATATTTACTGCGATGTATTCCTCCAGAGCTTAATGTTATGGTCACGAGTCAAAATGACCACAGTATAACAAAGAAGAGTGTACAATAAGATTACACTGTTAGAGGTCCTACTCTTGAAATTTGGTGTTATTTTCTTAAAGTTGATTTTAATATAATTTTACTTTAAAGCAAAGTATATATAATAAAAAAATATTTTTCCTATACTATACTATTATAGTGTAAAGTAATTTCTTATTTCATCGTATAAGACATGTAATTTCGATTCGATAGATAAAAAATTATAAAATAATTTCGTGTTCTATCAATACGTATAAGATATTTCATAATTATATTTAGTTGTTTTAAAATTAGTAATAAATTATGAAAATATTTAATACTTTAAAGTTATTTAATAAAGAAGTGGCATAGTATTATTCAAATGGAAAATACTCACGCAGTGTATCTAATAAATATGGATTATTGTCTCGCCATTTATATAGATCGTTGACGTTTGAAAGAATGTAGTAATAAAAAAGTAAATATTATCTATAAATTTGACATCTCGATATATATCTCGTAAATCGTCTTAGGTCATTGCCTCTACCAATTAAATCCTACGTTTTATCTATGAAATTTATATAGATTATTATTACAATAAAGTTAATAAAATATTCTGATTTGAAAAAATAAAATAAAAGCGATTTTATAATATCACTATATTCTTTAAATTAGACCAATAAAATTACCATGTGATATGTATGATTTTTTTGATATGCCATAAATTAATTATTTTAATCCTATATTGGAATCTATCTAATTGTATACGATTGTCGCTTTAAATTTGTCTTAATTATATGTATTTCTAATGGGAAATATAGAAACTTAGAAAAAAGTGATCATTTTTGTCGCCCATAAATTATAATAAAATTGTAACGGATCAGTGTCTGTAAAGGGAAGGTATATAAGAAAAAATGTTATTGATGGCATTTAGTACATTACTTAGTAGAACTGTTTGTAATATAAAATTTAAACCATTTTAAAGTATGTTGGTTGAAAAGATTGCTATAAATAACTATTATTGAATTGATTTACTTTTTAATACAGTTATAGATTTAAATTCGTATTGTGTTAAATTTGTAAAAAAACTGAAATGTTCCTAGAACTTTGTATTCATATTAGTAAATCGCAAATATTATTTTACTGGTCCTTTACCAACTACCTCATAGAAATAAGTAGGTCTTGCCAAATACGTAATCATTTCTTTTGAAGCCTAAAGAGGTAAAGGCGTAACTAGAATGAGTATTGCTTTGTATTCCATCGAGAGCAACAACTTCATAATTATATGGCCATATTAGGTAGCCTAGTGAAACATTTGAATAAACGAACTCCTTAGCAAAAACGATGGTGATACTTGTAGGTTCGATCCCCAGTTGGAGGATGAGAGGAGGATCTCATTTCGCTGCTCTGGTAAAAACAAAATGCGGCGTTAATTTCCAACATCACTTGGGTGGAGAGAGGAGTGATGATAATAGGTTGCTACTGGCTTCGAGATAAAACCTGAATCTAAAATAAAAGTTCAAGTAGGTATACGTCTTAGACAGTTACTCGTATGATTTGCAAATTTAAACAAGATTGGTACAAATATTGTCCTTGTACGATATTTGAACTGGCGACCTCAGTTTGTACTCAGTGAATAATCATAGTCGTTCACCTCCCCCGCGGTGCCGGTACATTTCGAACTGACGACCTTCTTTAAATATCTCCTAACTATAACATATTACGAAAGTAATGCTTCGCTTCGCTCGCCAAACACTGCTAATCGCTTGCTTAGTAAAAAAAAAGTACGGAGGACAACGATTTTTTATATATATATATATTTTTTTATATATAATTACAGTATTCATGTTCTTAATTTCATATTGCTGTATGAAAATCAATAGGATATATAATTTAGTATTTTAATATAAATAATAAGGCGCTATGAATATTAGTTTGCTTTATTGTTATCTATAAATGTTTGGAATTGGACTAGTTATGATGAGATTGGAATTTTTATTACAATTAAATTCAGTGCTGACATTTGTAGGAGTTTTAGGTATAATTTATAATGTATTCTTCTCAAATAATATTATGGACCCTGATTTTGTCCAGATGTAAATTCAATTATTGAATATATGTATATCAATTTAGCTTAGACGTTCGTATCGTTTCTTATTCTTAATTTTAAGTATATCAGTGTTTACTTATACGTAGGAATGAATATCAAAAGCCTTTATTACATAAGCCCGTGCCATAGAAAGTTTAAAAAAATTAAGTTCAAATGAATGAGTAAGCTGTTTAATACATTAGTCGGCTCGTGCGAATTTGTACATCTCAAAATAGTTCGATCATCTTTGTTTAAGCTGTTTGCTATATAACTTACAGTAAGAATGTTGAGAAGGTATTCATATCATACGATCCTTACTTATCTTACAAAATAATCTAGATTAGAATAATTTATATCCATAATAATTTTATAGGTACTTGAAAAAAATGACTAAAACTATATTTGACTGTAAATTTCGACATATAGTACTATAACGTTTAATACAATGGATTGCTTAATTATTTCTTTGAATAGTGAGCATGGGAACACAGCATGGTGGTGCCGCCATTATGCTTCAAATATTTTGTTATTTACTCTGTACCTAATTTGTGTACTGTATAATATATCAAAGTATTTTTTTTTATTTTCAATAGTTGATTTGATAGTTAACTATAACAGATATCATAATAAATTAAATGTTCTTATCATTTTTTTTTAATTTTAGGCTATTGAATGAAGAGAATATGAAGAAGAATGAATGAAGGATATTATAAGAAGTTTATTTTATGCTTTTGATTTTTTTTTATGCGGATTTTAATTTATACTTTTGTGGTAAAGTATAAAGTTTATTATATAGTAGATATCTCTATTTTATTACAATATTACTTTTTCTTTGTAATAAAACATATATAGAATAAGAATATACGTAATATAAATATATGATTCTTTATAATATACTCATACTAGAAAATAATTGTTCAATACTATCTAAAATGAGTAAAACTAAAACCCCTTAACCGTCGCGTATTCATAAGTATTGGTACTACGCTACGACGACTACATTTTTTTTCAACGAAAATGTCCAATGTTATATCAATCATCTAAAATTGTTAAAAGGAAGTGAATGGCATAAAGGCTATTTGGCCTAGTTAATGTGCCCTCTTGAAAGGTGAAGGTTTCCGCTTCAGCAAAGGTGTCCTAACCGAAAATAATATTTATATGGTACAGTCACATTTTTCAAGGAAAAATATATACTTTTAAATTATAAAGCATTATAAAATCAATTATTACTTACGTTTAATAACTGTATTTGATTTGGTTAAATAATTTAAAAAAACATTTAAAACAATAATTAGGTACATTTATTGAAAATGCGTGTTAAACTTTCAAATTGATTTGAAATCTATTGTTTATTTGTAAATAACATTTCTTACTATTAAGATAAATATTATATCTTTATATTTATTGACATTACATTTACGAGATTGCATTTTGACATATTCAAAATGCCGAAATATTGAATTGTAATATAAAAATAATGTTTTTACAGGTTGCCACATTTTGCTTTAATGCATAAATGTTAGTAATAAGGCTATCAACAAAGACACTTGAACTAACGTAACCTAAAAGGGTGTGGTAGCCATTTCGGGAAAATGTCGATTGTTTCAGAGAAATAAACACAAAGATTATAATTGTATGGGGTGATGGAGAACTAAGCTATTAAACAAACTATACGTAAAAAATATACCATGGACGTTATAAAGAAAGAAATTTCCCGGTGGGAACTATACTACCGGGTATTGAATTACTCAATTACCAAATAACCAATTCAATTTTTTTTATTGTACTACTAGATGATAAATAAAACATATTTTATATTATTTACTTAAATGTTATATTATATAGTATGTATAGTAATGTATAATAATTTAAAAAAAGTGATTTATTATTTCAGCACAGTGCTCATCTGCCTCCGTGGCGCAATTGGCTAGCGCGTTCGGCTGTTAACCGAAAGGTTGGTGGTTCGAGCCCACCCGGGGGCGTTATCTTTTTTCTTTAACGATTTTTTTGTTTTATTTTATTTATATTTTTGTTTTCTTATTGTCGGTATTTTTTTTATTAAATAGATAGTTCTTTTTTTTTGACATATTTTTAAATTATAAAATGATAGTCTTAAACCATTTGCGCAATGTCAAAAAAACTCGATTTAAACATAATAATTTACAATAATTTTTATCAGAACTTAAATTATTCTTGTATGAGGGTTTAAAATTAAAGGGCCACTTTAATTTAACTATTAATACATTGTTGCAATTTTTGAAGAATATTGAAAAAGAGATGTTGTTGACTGTTTTTGTTTTTTTTTTTTTGATTTTTTATTGTGTAAGTAAAATCAAAAGTAACAGATTTTTTTTATAATTTTTATTCAAAATATATATTAACACAAACATTGTTATTATATAATATGAAGGAACATACCCACAATTTCAAACAAAATGCATAACCTTCGATAGCTCAGTTGGTAGAGCGGTGGACTGTAGAGGTTGAATATTACGACACATTGTTATCCATAGGTCGCTGGTTCAAATCCGGCTCGAAGGAGTCTTTTTGTTTCTTTTTTCTTTTTATTCGAATGAATATTATAATTTTACTTACTTATTCATTTTAATTATTTTTTTTACACCTGGAAAACAAAAGGAGAATTTTGGTAAACATTCCTAACTCTATCTTCCATCTTATTTTAGTAGCATTGCGTCCAGGCTAAACTTGGTGGCTCTTTAGTAAGCATCTAAAATCAAAAATGTATATATAAAATATATAATATAAAAATGCATATTATTTAAATTGGAAGGACTAGGTCGGCGTTTCCAGGTTTATTCAGAAATCTATCATTGTAACAATGGCGTTTTCTAACCATATAGAGACGACAGAATTATTAAAAATGCGCTTATTAAAATAACTAGAGTCTTTGCTAGGCGTAACTAGTTAGGTGCAGTCACCTACCTTGAATTCAATATACGCTTTCCTTTCTAAACGCAAACTGCTAGTGGGAATTGATTCCTTATCGTTATAAATTACCATAAAACATATTATCTAAGTCTAAGTAAATTTTAATGTATGTATATGTACATTTATTTAAATTTTCCTTTTAAGTACGGATTTGTCTTCTTTGTAGAAGATATCTAGTATTTACGTATAATCATCGAAATTTTATTCAAAACAAATAAATAAGTGTAGGCGGAAATCACATAAATATTCGCTTCAGTATTCTCGGCTTTTCTTTAAAAAAATATGTAATTAATTTAAGCTTACTTTTGAATAGTTCTGTCTACCTATAAGTAAATTAAAAACCATATTCAAATTCGTTGTATATTTTAAAAGATACGCGCGTTGCTTGGTTGGTAAGACTTTTTACAATTGCAAACTTTAACTCTAGTAGCAGCCATATTGGCACCAGAGAAAAAAAGACACCATGTAATTCAAACACGAAGACAGTGCAGCTAATTCATATATGTTGACATGTATTTTTTATCTATTAAATAATAAAATTGTAGTAATTTTTTTAGACTGAACCAGAGAAAACGTGGGCAACCAATGGCTTAATAGAATTTATGTTCCTTTATGTGAAACGTGATATTATAAAATGTTGCATATAACATGCTTCTCTCGTAGATACGTCGTTATGTACCGTTAAGCAAATTGAAAAATATTAATGGCTAGCCGTAACGGTCACAGATACACTGTCATCTGTAGTTTGAATGTATTAGGTTATTCACATCTACCTGATTAATAATTTGTAATTTACATATTATTAAAATTATATAAATTGTGTTATTTTACAAAATTTTTATGAAATATTTATTTAAGGAAACCTGTCTTAACTGATTTTTGTGAATGTTTATGTCTTTTCTTCATGCTTCTTTATCATCTTTGGACAGACAGAATTGATTCAGGGAGGCAGTTTATTATTAGGTTGGTACTTTATGTAGGTAGTCGAAGTTGAAGGTTGACGGATTCTACAATTGTCGACGTATGATAGCAGTTTTTGTCCTACTGTGTAACATTATCACTTTTTTACCGTACAATCCCCTTCGTGTCTTTTCCACGCAACGAGACATTGGCGAAGTGTATGTGCTCAACCAACACGCTCTGAACGCCATAATCAAAGAACCATATCATATCATATCATGATAGCAGCCACGTAAAAAAAATAATATTTGTGTACCAATAACTTTTTTTAATGGTCTGATTTAGCGACGGGAGACGCAAAATATTCTACAAGTGTCATATATAGTAGAAACAACGTTCCGATTACTTGTTATCAATTATTTTTAATCAATCAAGAGTCAGTAGAGCAATATCATTTAATAATGACAAAAATACTGATATGCATTGTTACTTAATTTTAGTAATAGAGAATTTCTCTTAAAAAAAGATTCCGAACGTCTTATTCATATAAGTCGTTTTGCAAACGTATATATTAATAATCAGTAATACAAGTTGTTTTAAGAAAAACATTTTCTTTTTGTTTTTCATCATAATATCTAATAATAAATAATAATAATTTGGCACAAACAACTGTAAAACCGCACTGTACGATTACTTAATTCAATATAACCCTATATTTAGCGTTGGTTTGGTCTCGATTGCGCAAGTCCAGCATCCGATATGCCGCGGTGTGTTTTACCGGATACATTACTTATAGACAGTTGACGTTATCTTAAACTAAAATTAGGTGACTATTATATTACTTCAAAAATATACTATACTAGCGACCCGCCCGCAGCTTCGCCCGCGTGAACTACGCTATTATTAATTTCTGTCTCCATGAGTACCTACGTCCTATAAATGACGTCCATGCAAAATTGGAGACTCCTAGCATTTGTAGTAACGAAGTTTCATACAAACTTTTCACCCCAAGAACAACCCCTTAGGAGTCGAATATTGCCAATTCCCGTCTTAGCGAGCACCTACGTCCTATAAGTAACTCCTATGAAAAATTCCTAGCAATTGTAGTTTCTGAGATTTCGTGATGACCTTTCGATTTTATAAATATAGATTAAAACTGCAAAAGTGAAGTTTTGTGGTGGTTTTTGTTTGTTTTAAACTGTGAAAAACATTTATTTAAACATTTATATATATCAATGAAAATATTTATTATCTTTATTAATTTAAGGTATCTTACATATATCAGAATATTTGCTTAGAAAAGTATAGTAGGTTTATAATGAACAAATTTATAATATATTTTGCACAGTTTCTAAGGAGCAAGGTCGTATAATTTCGTGTCGAAACAGACATGCTTACGTACATTTTTATTTGATTACCACTACACTGGTCTGTTTTCGTCTTTCACGCTATTCTGAGATCAAGATCGTATTTATAGAGTTAATGGTAGAGTTGGTATAACATCAGCAAAAAAATTGTAACTAACGAAGACAAGGATTACAAACGCTTATATAAAAACTATATGTAAAATAGATTTTAGGGTTTAATTTTTTTATTATAATTTAGTAATAAAAGTCAAGAAAAATAACTAAAGCGCTATGTACTAATAAAGATACAACTGTTTCCTTTAAACCTACAGATTGAATAATCCTTGACATTTGCTTCTCAATAACAATAAAACAATATTTTTATTAATATTCTTCCTTTATATACTATTTACCAATTTAAAACTAAATTACGTTAGTAATAAACTTATACTTTATACACGGATCTAAAGTTTTTGTATCGTATATTGTTTCCTATCTAGATTAAGCACGTATTTCCCCAAAATGAACATAAAAAATATAATAAGCTTAACAAATTATGCATTTGAGTAGTAAAGTATGACTGTTGTGAACTGGAAAAGTGGTAAAATGTTAATTCTAAGTTATTTAAATCTTAAAATGTGAAGATAACATCATAATTTAATTCAAAAATAATTTATTTTATATATATTTAATTAAATTATTATTTTAATTAGACTAATTAATAATAGTTAGAAGAAAATATCTTACTTAGTATGTTGCAAAATGGAATGTTCATACAACAAAAACATACCTATTTGTGCTTATTCCATAATTGTGTGAGCATAAAAAATAATAAACCGAAAGATATTGATTAAATTTAATGTTTTACGTTTGATTTATACACTTCAACCCCTAAATACAAATTATTTCTCATTTTCTCAAAAAAATAAAACATTATAAATGACATTTATTTGTCTATTATATATTCAGTTTATATTTTATTTCCCTGAATCATTAAAGTCGCTCAACGTATATTTTACCGTCTAGTGCGTGTTAAGACTTACGATTAATGATTATTCAATTGAATTACAAAGAAATAACTCTATATTTTACCGTACATTGCTTATTTTGTTAAATATATTTTTAAGAATACAAGTAAAAATGCCAATGAATATAGTTGAAAGCTTAATTTGTCGCAATTTAATCGATTATGGTGTTGGCATCGCGACCTGTAGTGAGTGACCGATGCGCGAGGAATGAATTTCGAACGTTTTGTTGATCAGTCGACGTTTCATACGGAACGCGACAACACGCGGCTCTACCATTCGATTTTCGAATTCATTCACTCGATTTTATATTTCGAACAGTGTGTGACGCGTTGTGCTTTTAAAAAATATATTTAAGGATTTTTATTATTTTTTCTGTGCTTTATCGTTCTTTTAGCGGTAAGTTTTTTCTTATATAATTTAAGCAGTTTTTTTATATTATTAGTCTTTATAATAATATCTAATTATAACATTGCGTGTAAAGAGCGAAACTTTCGATTTCTTTTCATTCATTTTCTTCTATAAAAAGATAAAAACAGCAAAAAATGTGAATGAAGGGACAGATTTTAGAAAATAAATAATTCCATTATTTATAATAAATATAATATTTTGTTTATTCATTATCAGAGAAAATTTGTCTTTTTGTGTAAGTAAAAATCACTGCCTGTATAACTTTACATTACTTTTTTTTTAAGCTATACCTGGTCTCTTGTAATTTTATACAAATAATATAATTTACTTATTTACGTAATTAGAAATTTATGTTACTATGCACAATGTTAATGCAACAATAAGCTCTAAAATTGTAAACCAACAAGATTATAAAGTATACAATTTTATATAACATTTCCGTCATCATAATTATATTTTTAAATTATTCAGATTACTCAATACACGTTATAGGTGCACTAGAAAAGATATCAACGACGCATTGCACGCACGCGTTACCTAATTATTGCAAACTGAAAGCAAAAACAATTGCACCAGATAATTGATTTACTACGAAATCTTCATTATAATTTAAAATAAATAACAAATAATTTTGTATTTAATTACTAAGAATTTTATTACCATCTTTTGTTATAATATGATATTTTTTGCGTTGGCTATTACGATGGTAATCTCGATTCGCGACTCTCGAATAACTTTGAAAGTTTTTATTTCAATTATGTAAGTATAAATGATATCTTTTTTTAGTCTTATTATATAGGGTAAAACCCGGATAGTTGCCACACTTTTTGAAAAAGCTCTTTTGTTAGAAATGTATACCACTACATTACCTATTCAATGTGTGTTCTTAAACATAGTATATTAATCTTCTAACTTAGCCAATTTTTTCAAATATAACTATTATTAATTTTGAGTACAGCCTGTTTTATGTGGCCTCTAAAAAAGGGGATAGTTGCCTACTATGGCGGATACTAGCCTAACGTTAAAAATAGTTCGGGGGATACTTGCCTGTCTATTTTTTTTCAAATAAAAACAAACTTATATTAATTTAAGTAATCACTTTTTGTTATTTAACACAATCTTTCATTAAGTATTAATCAAAGTCAATATAATTATAAAATTACAACAAAATAGACTCCAAAATGGTAATTAAATATCCAAAATAATAATTAAATATTACTATTTATTTTAAAGGTAGAACAACAATAAAAATAAGAATTAACTTTGGCATAGCATCTATTAAATAAGTATTCAGTTCTAATTACTTACTGAGATCCTTTATAATTATTACCTAAACAATACTTAAAAGTACTAAGGTTATAAAATTTTAAATTTGAACATGTAATTTTTTAATTTTAAAAAATAATTAAATATTAGTATTTATCTTAAATATTAAAAATAATTATGGGAATAACTTTGGCATTAGTATTGATTATTACCAGAAGCCAAGGTTTTCAATTTGCCACATCTCATGCAATGGTTTTTGAATGTTGTACAAGTTTCATGCAACCACATTCGACACATCTCACATTGTATCCAATCTGATTTTGATTTAGTTAAATTATAATTTTCAAAACATTCTACACAATAATTATCAACTTTAACTTCTTTGTTGGTATTTCATTTTTTTGAATTTGCTAATTGATATTGCTATTTTGAATTTCTTAAGGTTCGAGAGGATATGCCATAAATCCGGGATATTTTGTTGATACTTTTTTGTTTTTTATTTAGAACTTCGAACGCAAGTGCTAAGCTATCTTCTGTCCAGTTGATGTGGCGCGGCACCACGCCTGGCTTTCGTTTATACTTGCGAGGCATTTTGCTGTTGAGAATTTATTTTATTTAAGATAAACTATAGTAAAGCCCAATAAAAATATCACCAAGAAAAAAAGGTAAAACCAAATGAAAAAAATAACTAAGAAAAAAACCTGTTTGCTCGTTAAAATGTGTAGTTACGGATAGTTGCCCCAGGGCAACAATCCGCAAAAGACAGTAAGGCAACTATCCTTTTTGATACGGATACTTGCCCTTTTTATTTACAAAATAAATAAAACATATTTAACAACAAAACGTTTACTACAGTGCAATTTAAACTCTAATGCAATCAAAGAAATAATTATTTTACTGAAACCGCAATTAGTTATAATTATATTTAACGGAGATTACTTGCCAATATAATTCTGACGCTCGTCAAAGTATCGTCGCGGAAGATTTTTACTCACACGGACAAAACTCGTGTACCTACTTCGACAGCTGATGCGACATTGAGTTCTACTCGGGGGACGCTTCTTATTATGATCAAAAAGAAACACTGACAACACGTCTAACATAGAGTATTTGAAACTGAGGCAAGTATCCGTCCGAGGCAACTATCCGGGTTTTACCCTATATAATTTTTTGATTAATTAATAAATATCGCAAATTTATAATACTAAATATAGAATTAAGAGGATTATATGGAATTTTATTGAAAATTCATTTATGAAGATATAAAAATAGTGGAAAAGTGGACGTCCAGTACCTACTCATATAACAGTCGCGAGCTAAACCCAAATCAAAACTCCACGAACTAGACGCTTAGGCTGACTGCTCACTTATAGTATCATTAATTATGAATATTAAAACAATGGAAAAATTTTAAAATGCGCTTAAGTAATTGGCCAGTTTGTTCAAATTTATCTGCCAAAGACTTTCTATATATAATTTTTGAAATAAAATAGATAAGTTCAGTATTAATAGCTGTAACAATATAATAATTTAAGGAATGCAAATGGAATATTTTTCAATCATTTAATAGCGAATATTTTTTTATTTACTTAGATATTAATATTTTTGATGAAATTATGTTTTGCGGTTGACGTTTAATATATAAAACATGTAAAAGGTGATACTTGGTTAAATTATAACCAAAAATATAAAAATAAAACGTGCCTGGCTGAATTCGATAATTGTAGGTTTATAATTCTACATGTTGCCTACTGTATAAATGTTTTATGTTTCCCGAAATAGTTGAATAGAATTTGAGGTTGGAAATATATTATAACAGTTACATCAGAGATATAAAAGAATAGACACGCTGTATCCCGCACACAGCAGGCATGTTGAGTGGCGGAACTCAACGCCGTGCTTTGCCTTGACAAGAATGAATAGACAAAAGGGCAAAATTATTATATTAGAATTATTATACATAAGTACGTAAAATATTTTTTAAATATATTGATTCATATTTAATTACGAGGAAAAAAAAACATTCGTCTATGGCATGCCTTACTAGGGGAGTAATTGCAGAAACAAGGGTGCTCTAACGTTATTTAGCACGTTGACATTAATAACACGGCTCGCATATATGTTGTATTTAATTTAAATTATTTTCATTCATTAATCCCTAAACCACTTATCTGATAAATTGATTTCATTTGAAATCCAACAAATTTGGGTTTTCCCAATGAAATAAATAACAAATATTTTTGCTTGAGTGCTGTTAAGACCCTATTTCTTATCACATTTATAATTATGATAAGACCGAGTTATTAATCAATGAAATCGTCAAAAATATATTTAAATAAAAAGAATAAGCTGTTTTATCAATAAGCCGTACTTAACAAGGGCAAAAATTGATAAGGAAATATTTACGGAATAACATGACACTCCCTAACGTGTAGTGTCTACTGTCAACTACACAGTGACTCAATTATCCCATGAGCCGTCAGTCAGTCTCGTCAGTCACGAGCTACGATCGATACAGTTATGTGTAAACTACGAGTAAGCCAGGGCTCGCGGCGCGATAATCTTTGCAACGAGAACGCTAGCACGCACACGATAACTCCTATCGTACCTCTATAGCATTTTCATTTACTAAATTAAGCCAAACTTCATTATGTCTTTTTTTAAATCTATTTTTTTAATGTTAGTTTATTAATATGGCAATATATCTTTTTATTTATTTCTTTTTTATCTTAACACTGTATCATGTACATAGCATGGTAGGCAAAAATAGTGTTAAAACACTTCGTTACCATTTAACAACTTCCGTTTCCCAGTTTTGGCCGATTTCGGAACTCAACGCTGCGCTTTACCTCGTCACATGAGTTAAATTAATAAATATTCCATTCTCCCGAGTGGGAATCGAACTAACAACTATTGGACCCTTGTGTCCCTGCGCAAACTTAGAATATTTAAGGATTTTGCTTTGAAATTCTTGCAGATAATAAAGAAATTTAAAAATATATATTAATAAGTACAAAAACTAAAATGTTTGAAAAAGATTTGTGCTTTTAGGCTTGGTTGACTGAAAGCACTCCGATGTTTCGATTTCTGTCAAATATCTGGAATAATTTAAAACAAAATTACTTACACAAACAAATATGCTTACACAATCACAATTTTATACTTTAGGCCAATATAAACTAGTACTATCTGCCTATCTAAAGCCTAGCTATGACCTATCTAAAGCTATCTGGTCAAATTCCACAAGACATATCTAAATAGTTTTTTTTTCTTGTTTCATAATATAATTACAGTATCTATTTATTTTAAGTTTTTCCAAATGATGTGATATTATGACACAAGATGAAAAAAACACTTCTATGTCGTTTATAATTAGTCTTTTCTTATAATCTGTTTATTATTTATATTTTAATTAATCTATATTAATAATACATGAGTAAAAATTAAAATAGTTTATGAATTTATAATTTTAACTAAGCTTGTATTTAGAAAATTGTCATACCGATGTTGTTGTATTATAAAATTTAAAGGGAAAATGCTTTTAGATGCACCTTACAAAAGCTATAAGAGGCAAAAGTATTTAATCCCCTAATGGACATCCTTTTAACACATTAACACGTTTAAATTTTCGCAAAGTGGCGATGGCGGCTAGCAGCATTAATTCAGAAAATATTTCAAGCCCATTGCCAAAAGCGAATTTGATCTGGAAAATCTGTTCGACCATATGTATGTTTTTATATGAGTTTTAAACAAAAGTTTTTCCTTTCATATACATAGTTTTTCCAATATATTTTTTTATTATTTGATAACAATTTTTACTGGGACGCTTTTAGAAGCGGTTCTATTCCGACTGCGTTTGGAAGATAGCGTTGCAGTCAATATATTTGTATAAAAATATTTATTTTATATGATGTTAAAATATTTAAGCCATCCTTGGAAAAACCAATTTTAATATAGATATTCAATATTGATATTGTTTTCAAATCAAATCAATTATTTTTTATCGAGGCTTTACAGTAATAATCTTAAACACAGTGGCGTTATCTCCATTTATGACGAAAAATCGAATTATTATTTAAATTTAATATTAGTATTTAATTTGGAGTGAGGCCGTCGTGGGGAACAGGCACAAGCGTGGGTCGAGAAGACGCGACGTTTGTGGGTTCAATCCCACTAGGGGAAATGAAATATGTAATATTTTTATTTCTGCAAAGAGCGGCGATGCGCTCCTTCAATCAAAACGCCTCGAGAATTCGGTGGAAAGTTGGGAACGAAAGTATCTTAATGAGAGCAGAATGTCCTAAGACTAAGTACCCAGGTTCCCTCTGCATACTTAAAAATTATGTAAAACATTTGTCTGGAATAACACTTAAAATATTAGTTACTAAGTTAGTTTTAGCTAAAGGTTTTCCAGTATGTATGCAAAAACCTATACCAGCTCCTATATACCCTCACCACAAACAAAACCCACAAATATGTTCATCAATGAATTGCTAGAACCACTTCTAAACGTGTACAGCATTGCGTTGATCCTCACAGCCTCTTGACATCCTGCAGCCGAGACCTCTAGTCAACTGGAGTAATCTGCAAGTATCGAGTGAAACCCAAGCTCACGCAATATGAACACGCACTTGGAAAACCGGAATCCGATTAATGCTTAATCTCGATAACTTTGACTCGATTTCGAGTGTAAAGCAAGTAATCGAATCAGATTTTGAAGCCGTATTCTACAATGCACATAAATACATGTATAATACTTGTATCTCCAAATATAAAATCTTTATTAAATCCTACAAAAAATAAAAAAAAATATTAACTAATTGGTACAAGTATGAGGCAGTCGTGGTGAAGGAGTACAAGTGTGTTACTTTAACGCAACGCTTGTGGTTTCCATCTCCACTCGGGGTCATCACTAATTATTTATGAATATTTTCATTTTTCGCTTCTGGCACTAGGAAAAGCCCACCATTGAGTTCCGCCACTCAACACGTAATACCCCGAAAAAATCGGCTGACGATGGGTAAGGGAGTGTCTTAACACTAGGTTCCCTCTGCCTACCTTGCCATATGCATGAAGCTGAGCTGATGAAACAAATACCATCCTACTACCAAATGATCATTTTTTCCTGAAAACAAGCGATAAAAGTGTAGTTAGTAAACAAAACGCTCGTGAGCGCACCAGTTAACACTAGTGTCGGTAATCGCGCCGCACGGACCGACGCCGGCGAACAGAGACGCCAATTAGAATCAGCACGTAACCTGGCGTCATCATTGCCACATTACCACGGGTGGCGCTTAAAATGACGTGCTTTTAAAATATATTCAAAAGTTATTATATATTTTATTGTATTTTCTTAACTACTCTATTCTTTTTCACATTATTAGTTAAAAATGATCTTATAATCTGCAAGTACTAAGTCATCTTTAAAAAAAAAGATAGTCCCGTTCAGTTTTCGAGTCTTCTGGTCTGAGGTCCAGATCAGGTCTGAGGCACTAACTTTAGTGAAGTGGTTGGTAAATTATTTGTCGTTCAAAAATGAAGCTTGTAACTTTTCATTTTGAATATAAATATTTGAATTTGAATTACATGGTTCTAGGTGCTATCTTCAGCTCTCGAGATAAGATATTTTGGTTTCGGGCAGGATTTCTTCGGATTCTTTCCCTACCTGCTTTGATCGCCTACGTACGACTTGGATGGTCAGATCTTTTTCTGTCACAAACATATTCCTTTCCCCACTCTCCATTGAACTTTTCGAGGCATTGTGTGTTGGGTTGCGAAATTTAACACCGCCCTTACACCTTAGTGCCAGAGCAAAGAAATGAAAAAAAATATATAAATAATAATTCATTACCCCGATAAAGGATCGAACCTACAACCATCGCGTTACAGTCAAACCCTTATTCCTCAGCACCATGACGTATAACAATAAAAAATGTATTGCAGCATTTTAGCCTGGCTAGAGGCAAGCTAAATTTTTTATCGGATAAATTAGTCATACCAGAGCGTAAATTTAATTAGCGCGATAATTGGCGCACAGGGTTCGTTTTAATCACCGTGTAGAGCGTTACTGAAGTCCTATTAAAAGTCTCGGCTGCTTAAAGTAAATTCTTTAGTTGACGAACAATATTTCTACAATAACATAAGATCATGAGGCCAGTCGTGGCCCAGGGGCACAAAGTGTGGCGTAAACCGACTGGTTGTGGGTTCGATACCCACTCGAGGAAGTGAAATATTTATTTAAAATTTAAATGTCTATTTCTTCGCTCTGGTGTCGAGGCAAAGTCTTCGTCTTAACACCAGTTTCCCTTGGCCTACCCTGTGGCTTGCGGAATACATGAAGCTGTTTTAAGACTATTATGTTACTATTACGATTACACGTAAAGTAAAACCTCAAATCATTATAATTTATTCCTGGACCACTAGCTAGCTATTTAAGAATCGTTTAAAAATGTGCAAAAGAATATAAAAAAATCTATGAATATTTAAAATTAAAATTATATATACACTTTGAATTATCGATAGAGCAAAAGCAGTGAACGGTCCTGGTCGCTCTTTAAAAAATCATTGATACACCGCTCTGCACTCTTGCTGCATGCATTTCGTAACAACCAGCCAGTGTACTGTATAACTGATATGGGCCTCCAGTCCACTGGTAATGTAGCTTATAATATAAAACGTAGGAAGACCTGTACTTAAATATTGAATAATTGGTATACATACTTAACCACCATAACCAATTATTTTTAGATAACCAACAAATATTTTGAACTATTGCCATTGCCATTGCCATTGCCATTGCCATTGCCATTGCCATTGCCATTGCCATTGCCATCGTCATTGTCATTGCCAATGCCATTGCCATTGCCATTGCCATTCTGGTAAAATATTTATATGGTGGTTGCCAAAATATTTATGACCTTTCATTTTTTCAACAATTCTAAACGATTTTATTTCTTTTGGGCATCATCAATGGCTATTTGATATTTTTTTCCTATGTATTTATTTATTCATTACATTAAAATTATAAAAGCAGTCACATGACTACTTATAATAAAATTACCAAACAAATAGACAACTTAAAATATTGAAAATCAATGTAGATAATATAATTAATATCAACAAATTAGTTCAGTAGCGATCGATATCGAAATTGATAAAGTGCTGTTCAAATTGCGCCCCGCCGGATGTCATGATCGTATCTGTATATAACCGTCGACGCTTGCATAACTTCTATACAAGCTGCAACCCCCCGATATGCTAGCTATAAGATAGTCTGGGATTTAGCCAATCAAGGCTTATTGTATTCCCGTCATTTATATATAGAACTATGCGGCCCTCCAAACATGACGTAGACGTATTTGGAAACAGGACAAGTGATGCTGCAGTAATACTGGGATAACTCCTAGATAGATGGTTTCTGGTGGTTTGTTTCAAATTTTGTAGGTCAGGTTACTGAATAGTTTTACTCATATTACGAGTACTTATTCCGTATTACAAGATTTTAAAAAATGTTTCGAATATTATTATAATATGTTCTTCGTCTTAAGCTTACCTATAATGTAATGCAACAAAAATATTAATTAAAGGTGTTTGAAATATTACAAATATTGTATTGTATGTCCGATTCGTATATATAATCTTATCAATACTCACATATTAATAAATAAGATAAAAACAACTTTGATAATATCCTTCACATTAACGATATTAGTTTATTACACATACTTATATGACGCAAGTGGGTACCTAATTGGTTATTTATCTTTACGTGATTTATTACAGAAAAACATTAATAAAAAATCTGAGACTAAAAGACTAATTCCATCATTTTTATACTACCTATAAAATTAAATTTTAAACAAGATACGAAGTTTATAATAACATTATATATGTATATAGGTATAATGTTTGTATTTTGGTTATCTATTTCAAATTTAAAGAAAAACGTAAAATATAAATGCCACCGTAAATGCTTATAAGAAACTAATGCCAACAACACTAAGCTTATCCTGTTATTGAAAGTGCAAATAAACCTTTTAATTGTTTACTAAAGAAATAAATACATGACTATTGTATAGTTATGTCCATATTTATTTATTTGTTGATCAAAACCCTAGATATTAGAATCAGCAAGATATCAGGCTGTCAAGTATAAAAAGATTGAATGGTATTGTAATTATTTAATACATAGTTAGCATTACCACCATGAAGCAGCTAGCATTTATTATTTTATCTTTGGTGGCCTTTGCCGCAGCTAACGTTATCCAGCCCAACCTGGAAATCCCAGAGTACAACACTGCTTATGGATATTTAGAGAGATTCGGTATTCCAGCAGCGGAAAGAATTGAAAAGGCAGAGAAGGAACTTCTTAAAGATTCAAATTCCAGAATATTTAATGGTTCCCCAGCCGAACTTGGACAATTCAAATATCAAGTAACTAATTTAAATATATTAAATATTCAATTTGTTAAAATATTTATAAAAAATCAATTTTAAATACAAAAATTGACAATGATTTATTTCAGTACAAAGTACTTAACTATCAGATATGTATTGGCATGACAAATCATTTATAAAAAAAAACCGATTTTATTTAATATCACACTTCCCTCCGAAAAATAGCTAACCTTCGAAACTCTGTTTTTCTAATATGAAAAAAAATGCGGCACGATAATATGGAAACCACACGAATCGTTCCAGCTTGATCGCTCGTTAAAATTATTGATAATTTGTTTATTCTATTTATTGTAGGCTGGCTTGATAGGAGAATTTGAAGGACGTACAAACAGAAGTGTGTGCGGTGCTGTTCTTGTTAACGACAAGCGTCTCCTCACTGCCGCTCACTGCTGGACAGATGGTGTTAACCAGGTCTCCAGATATACGGTCGTACTAGGATCAATTCTGTTATTCAGTGGTGGAGTCAGAATTCAAACGGACGATGTTGTTGTACACCCTGGATGGTTTCCCCTGCTAATCCGCAATGATATTGCTGTTGTTTGCCTAGAATCAAGTGTACCATTATCATGTATGTTACGGTTCATATTTCTTTTTTATTAACAATTTTAGTGGATACATGAATGAAAATAATATTGATATTATGGATATATAATGTACCTAAAACAGGTTGGGAAAATGGTAATTCCAGCATTGTCATTAAACATAGGTTTTCTTTTTCAGCCTTTATTCAACCTATCCGTCTACCTAGTGGACTTCAACTTTTAGACAATTTTGCTGGTTCAGAAGCTGTTGCTTCTGGTTTTGGAATTACTGGTGATGGTAAGCCATTATATTAAGTTATTATTTAATCAATTTCATTGACTTAGAAGTTTAAGTAAACTTATGTAATATTTACTAAAAATCAGATTATATGACATATTTTTTTTACTTCTATATATCATCATCATTTGAAATGACTGAAGTAAATCCTTTGTTCTCAGGAGCCAACCTTTCAGATGACCAATTTTTAAGTCACGGCCGCATGACAGTTCTTGAAAATTCGTATTGCTTAAACTTCTTCCCGTCGTTAGTTTTCCAAAACTCTAACATATGTACAAGAACTTTCCGTGGTACCAGTACTTGCGGTGGTGATTCAGGTGGACCACTGATTGTAGAAAGGAACGGCGAACCCCTTCTTGTATGTTTATATTTTACTTTATTTACTTAACCTTATATCTTTGTTGAGCAGTAACAATTTTTATGTAGATTATGCAACATATTATTGGGGCACAAAATGTGCTGCAAAATCGAATGACGGTGGGTTCGATCCTCACTCTTGGAAAAAAATATTTATTTAAATTTATACTTTCATTTCTTCACTCTGTTGTCAAGGCAAAGCACGGCGTTGAGTTCCACCACTCAATACGCAATGCTTCCAGAATTCGGCTGAAAGTAACGGAGTTTCTTTACACGAGGATCTCTCTGCCTACCCTGCTGTGTGGGGGATACAGCATGAAGCTGATGAATATTTTTATTGCAACTTTGCATATATGTTATGTTATATGTTATCTTTGTATTGACTTTTGTATCTCAAAGAGTATCTTGTGCTTAAAAAAGTGTAACGATAAAAAGAAAGCCAAAATATTATTTTGTAACTTAAACTATTTTTCAGATTGGTCTCACGTCTTTCGGCTTACGTTGGTGCAGCATCGGTTACCCAGCTGCCTTCGTGAGAGTGTCATCTTTCATCGGATTCATAAACGAGAACTTATAAAGCTTTAAAATTTCACCATTAAATGAAAATCAGCGTAAAGCTGATTAAATTAAATTCTTATATTTTCTTTAAATTATAATTGAC
>JAEBDU010013289.1:3623939-3750600 GCA_016802625.1 Heliconius numata | reverse complement strand
AAATAATTATATAAAGATTTTATAATTTTGAAGTCGGTGTCAAGCTAATGCTACAACACCTTTACTACAATATCTAATTACTAAGCCTGTTTGTTTTACTTGGCACCGACTTCAAAATTATAAAATCTTTATATAATTATTTTTCACTTTTTAGTTCGTTGTTAGAAGTCGGTTTTTGTTTTTGTTAAAAATTAATTTATGTTTTAATTGCTTGCTTGAATTATGTAACATAAATGCTTAGCACTACTAGCTTTAAAAATATATTTGTAACAAACTAGGTTAAAAAACTTATAAAAGTAAAAATAAGTGTAAATGTTTTGAATATTTATTAATTCTTATACAAAAATATCTTAAAAAATATGCTAGCTATTGGTACGTTTGAAGTCGGTGCCAAGTCCTAAACAAATTTAAATTAAATTTAGCAAAAAAATGCCAAAGCTAGAGGCAGATTATTTTTATTTTATTTTAAATTATATAGATATAGATTGCATGTATTTTACTTTAAGTAAAAATTGCAATGTAGATGTTATACAAGCAACTACGTTTATAAGCCATTTAAATATATTATGTGATAAAGGTCAAGTTAACATACAAATTATTAAAAAAGTTGTTTTTCACTCAAGTAGAATATTATGCAAGTAATATTATTTACGAGTAAAAAGTTAACACAAACGAAGGTCAAAAAGTGCATGTTATTTATAACGTTCTTGTATCGCGGGAAAATAAATGAATATTGCCATTGTCGATCAAAGATTTCTATGAATATAATTAAGTCAGGTAGAAAAATTCAAGTCATTTAAATAACAATGCGGATTTCAAGAAGATAATATAATGCGCAAATTTACCAGCTTTTGACAGCTATTATTTTTCTCTTTCATTTCTATAATTAGCTAATATTTTTTAATAAAATTTTATTAAGCCGTAAATTTTGACACAATTTACATTTACTTTGGACTTATGGAGTAACGATATATATGATCTTGTAATAAGGGAAAAGTGTGAAACTAATAAGACAACCTAGTGTTAAGACACTCTGTTTTCTAAATCAATATTGTGTTTTATACACGGTGTACATTCTGTTCAAAAACTTTTCAAATAAAGTTAAATAAGGTTGCCGTTATATATATATTATACAATTAGCATAACATCGATAATATCGATATTAAAATTAACAAATACGTGCATAGGGTATATTTTTAATGAGTTTTCGTATGCGTGCGATGCGCCACTTTCACAATGTACGGAAGCGGATGACCGGAAAGGTTGGTACAATCGTCGTTTCCATTGCCTTGTAGAAACGCTTCGAAATAAACTTGTTTCTCAATAAAATCTCTTTGTTCCTTGCATAGTATGTGAAAACATTTCTACTTTATTAGAACGCAACTTAAGTAAAATATTTTCTAGTTTGTTTTTTTTTGTTAAAAAAAAGGTTTTTATTCCCTCAAATCGAAGACAAGTAGGGAACTTGACATTATATATTTTGAACCTTTACGCATCTTTCACATTCTGCTCGTTTCACAAATAAAACGTTATTTCAAGATACATCGCTCTTCACTTTACGCCCATTTTAAAGGCATTGCATGTTTCTACAAAACTGCGGAACCAAACCGGACTGATACTGGGAAATGACAGTTTATTTTTTTGTATAATTATGTATTTATCGTTGCGTTTTTATATGTATTGATACATGTAGGCAACACAAATATTCTTAGTAAGTTATATAGAAGAATATTTAAAATTTACTTATTAATGTTTTAGAAATATTTTCTAAAGCGGTGTTCATATTTAAATTAGAACGGAACTTTGAAATCATTCATTGATCACGTGCAATTAAATCTGTGATTTCCGTTGGAGGGAGCCATCTGCAAAACGACGTTTAACGACGTTTAATGTTATTTTTAGTGCTAGTAAATTAAAATATTTTTTCCAATTCGAAACTCCATATGACAAGAATTCAATTCAATTCAATTATTTTTTCCAAGCTAATTAAAATATAAGAATTTGTAGAATAGTAGAGTACATTTATCAGTCACATATTATCTAAATAATGAAAAAAGTCAAACGTACGTCGGTAAAGAGAGTAAGCTCATTAATTGGAAAGAAAGTTTACAGAGACATGTTAAAAGCTCGGCCTTGATTTCAATCTTGAGGAAATTTTTATACTTTCAATTTATTTAATAAGATCGTTATCGAAATTTTAGTTTATATTAAAATGTTTTTTTCGTAATAATAATATGTATGTCCTTTGATATACATATGTGCTTAAAATATTTTTTGAATTATTTGTTCAAAATTTCATTTTGTCGAAAAGTCGTCAAATTTTCTTGCTCTTGTAAATAAAGCTAAGCAATGTCGGTATTGTGACTTATCTCGATTACTATCTAGATTTAGATTTTACTTATTATCTAGATTTGTACATAGTATATACGTATACAATTTTTTGTAAAACTGTATATAAAAACGTTAATAGATTTGTCCATTCCTCCTTATTAAACAAGGGAACTAATTAATTGTCGTGTTACCGATGTTACCTTCAGGAGACATATTAATTGACTTTTGTTAACCTTTTCAATTGTCATATTTGTTACCACTAACACTGTATAATCTCCAATAATTATAATGATATACTTTAAATAGGTACCTACTAATGATATTACGTAAATTAATTTAATAAGTAACTGAATTTAAAATTTCACTAAATTTCGCGTTGTAAAAGTTTCTTCAAACAGTAATACTAAAGAGAAATCGTACAGTGTGACGTGTATTTTCCTTCAGATGAAAACAAGGATATGCAAATAAATAATTTTTATCTGATTGGACTCCGTTATTGCAGTACGTATTGCTAATACAAATATTGACAACAAAGTCTAGAAGAAAGTTTTAAACTGTGTTAAGTATACATTTTCTGAATTTTGCTAGGTTAATGAATTCTTGAATTAAAAATAGCTTTACTATGTACTTATCTCATTAATAATAGGTAAAAATTAGTGTCAAGACTCTACGTTCTCTGTTTTTTGTATTAAGCGGCCTCAACCCTAAGCTTTGCCTTGTTACCACTGCGAGGAAACAAAAATAATTCATTCCTTCGGATGGGAATCGAACCCACAGCCGTCACCTTTACGCGCACAACTACGCGCACCTTTTCTTTTATTAATTGACTCTATTTTTTTGTATATTTGTTGAATAACTATAATTCAAAATAGTCTTACTTAGGTAAAACATGATTGTTTTATAACGCATTAAGTGTATATTCACTTGTATAAATTAAATACGGCATTAAGCATTTAAATACAATTAACAATGTCGACTTTTTGTCTTTTCTCATCGGCCAATGTTTCTAAGAAGCCTACGAGTGCAACGATCTTATACGTATGTGTGTATGTACATAAGCAAGTAGTATTAAACAAATCGTTGATACGTTAAATTGCGTTATTTACTTATACGTACAAACATCAGCTTTAATATGTTCATATTAAGTGGAGTTTTGCAGCCATTGCCCCGAATTTCTTAACATTAAACAAAACCGGATGTAAAACATATTGTAATATACATATTTTTGTTGTTTGCATATTTTTTTGTAGTGATGAAAAAAAATTCTTTACTTTATATTGAAAACTGACGGAGAACGCTTCAAAAAAAATTCAGACAGGTTTTGTGGAACTGGTGTACTTTTACTTGAAATATTCATATTTAAAAAGAAAAAGTATTGGTTTTGTATCATTAAGATTCGTATGCTGATGACCATAATTTAATGTTATTATATTGTCACATATTTATATATACTAAATACACTACTACACTACACTACTAAAGAAAACCTGATGTTAACCTTATTTATATATTTTGGTAAAAGTACATTTACAAAAATATAATTCGTATTTTAACTATACAAGTTAAATTTAAAATTTATGCGGTTCACTAAATGTTTTTACCCTTGAAAAGAAAGGTTAACGTACGTTCCTCGTACAGAGGAACCTTCTGTTTACATTATTGTTTACACATCTTCCTTGTATACATTAAGTATGTTGTTTATGAAGGTTTTAACCATATTTATGATTTGTTCGGTCAAATAATGCAATTTTGCAATTTTTACCGTGCCTACCTTATTAAAGGCCATAGTGATATATAATTTCATCTTCCACTTTTTGCCCTTATCAACATTTTAGAAAGCATAACCTAACACGTTTTTTTGAAAAATACATTTTTTAATTTTTTTTTAAGGCAAACTTCATACTAAGAATTTATATTCTTAGTAAGTCCAATCCCTTGTGACTTCCGCTTTTAAAACAAACAAATATATCAATTTTAATTTCGTTGTCATATCGAAATACAAATTATTTTTGCCATTCTCTTGGAAATCTTATACTTATTAGGAAACAAGTAACCGACCTTGATTAAATTACAACATACAACATATTTTAAAATTTTAGTCACGTTTTTTCAGTGCAAATTTATGAATATACTTACAAGTCTCAGTCTCAAATACGAAAGATTAATGGGTTTTTAACGAAACTAATGTTTTGGTAAACCTACACGCGTATCTGCCTACGTGTAATAGGCGGTTGTCTAAATGAATAATTACTTCATTTTGTTTTGAAATTAATAAACTACGAGTATTTTATATATTTAGTATATATGTTAAACATACATTGTATATTCTGTAACGAGGTGTAATGGAGTTGGAATCCTATTTTTAAATGATTTAAATATTTGTTTGTTTGTTTGTTTGTTTTTTAGCTTGACGCTTTTATCTTGCGCTTTGGTAGACACAGGGAACCTGAGAACCTGATATTAAGATACAGCAACATACCCATTAAGATATTTCCGTTCCTAATTTGCACACAATATACTATAGCAAAACAGGATAACCATGATTTGGTTAGTCTGTTTTTAGGGTTCCGTGCCTTTTAAGGAAAAAAGGGACCGTTATAAGCTCACTATGTTGTCCGTCCGTGTGTCTGTCTGTCTGTGAAGAGCCTTTATCTCAGGAACGCTTCGAGATATCGAGTTGAAGTTGAAGTTGAGATATCGATTCAAACCATATACTCTGATCTATGGCCCTATGATTTCTTGAAAAAAAAACGTATGTCTACATTTACTTACAAAAAAGATATGGCCGTATATATACACTATAAAGAGAATCAAAATTAATAGGGTACTTCCGGTTTACGTACGACATTTATTATTTTGCTATTCAAATTATAATGTAATATTGTAATATCATTAGAAAAATTATTTCTTTAGTAAATCTTACTTAATCTATATTATACATGTCGCAAGCAAAAAGCCTATTTAAGTTTTTATAAATGTCATAGTACCTATATGATATTACAATATAATGATGTTACAAATTTTAGTATGAAAGGTGACGACGTATGTAATTACCTTATGCTAAGTGTAGAGCTTCTATAGTAATCGGATTTTAAATTACTGCAAGTTTTTTTAAATAAGAGATTATTCAGGGTAGAAAAAGGGAACCTGGGAACCTGTTAATATACTCAGTTTTTTGCATATTTCTTGAGGCATTCTAGGGAGCTTAAATTCGATTATCTGCAACTATTACAATAATTATACTATTAATAATTTGACTATGCAATGCAATACTAAGGAATGAGATAGTGTAGGCAGCATTTAGGGGTAATTTCTTCCACGCTTAAAGAGAAAAATACGAAAAAAGGAGGAATAAATCAGATTATGAGTATCATTTTTTTAGCTTCACGGAGTATCATGTACACAGAGGGAACTTAGTGTAAGACACTCTTTTCTCACGCATCGCCAAATTTTCAAGACATCAAGTGTAGAGTGGCGTAACTTTACTAGTTAAAAATACCAAATGTAAATACAAACATAATCTATATACTTATTATTTCATCATCGTACGTAGCCTTATAACTCAATTATTATTCTATTATTACATTCGTACCATTCTTTTGTTTTGTATATATGATTTATTATTTTTGATTAAGCTGTCACTTTGTAGTGCCATTGAAGTAAGCAAGTCTATTAAAGAGCACCACAGTGGCGCAGAATTGAATACCTGGATGTATATATCTACAGTAGTAATGAATTCACATCCAACTATCAAAATGCTCTAGTGTTTCGAGCTAAAATTGATATGAAATATCGAGTGTTGTATGGCGAAACTTAACGACTAATTCAATTCTTTAATTTCACATATAAATATGTGGATATTTACTTTTTAGTAAAATTAAATCATTTTTCAATTTTATTTATGTAATAGCGGAAACGCTTAGAATAAAGCATTACTTACCTTTATCTGCAAAAAGCTGACTTATCAATACTAGGCGCGCTCGGGTCATTCACTTTGTGAGAACAAATGGCATTGTAAACAAAATGTTTTCTCTTTCTATTATTTATGAATTGAAAGTAAAAGTATTTGAAAGTATATGAATATATTACTTAAAAACTCTTGCACATGTTTATTAGCTAAGATTTTTTTTCTATTCCGGAAAACATGTTTTCCATGTTAACCTTCGTCCGAACCCACAACCAGTCG
This sequence comes from Heliconius numata, assembly GCA_016802625.1. Lineage (NCBI taxonomy): Eukaryota > Metazoa > Arthropoda > Insecta > Lepidoptera > Nymphalidae > Heliconius > Heliconius numata. Next base: position 3,744,083 of record JAEBDU010013289.1, on the reverse strand, counting down.
CGTTTATAGTCTGCGCCACCACTGGCCCCGAGGAAACTCAAGGAAATGAAATATTTATTTTAATTTATATTTTAATTTCTTGGCTCTGGTGTCGAGGCAAAGTGCAGCGTTGAGCTCCGCCACTCAACACTTAATGCCTCCAAAATTCGGAAGAAAGTGAGGAACGGCTCCCCCCTGATTGCGGGATACAGTGTGAAACTGATTTGACTTTTTGATTTTGATTTGTATAATCTTGTCTTGTAGAGGGAAATTAGTGTAAGATACTCTTGACCTACTTACTATAAAACGAACTAAATATTGAGGGTACTCGTAAACTAAAGATATATGTCTTATAATATCTTTATATGCTATACTATCTTTCAAGTCTCCAATTCTCATCTTATTGTCAGTGAGTGCTGACACAAATATATACCAAATTATAATCTTTACAAAAAATTCTAACAATATTTAATCCCTAGAAAAAATATTATGATACAACTATAACTTTAATTCCTTAAGTCTATATATAGTCTAGACATTTCTTCTTATAAATTTTGTTTTAATTTACATAATATTAAAAGTTTCATGACACTTAGCTACGTGTTATTTATTTATTCACAACGCCGTTAGCAAAAGTGTATGAAAATGAGAAATTTACACGCAAACTGTAATATTTAAATCTCGATTACATTTACTTCGAAGAAATTCTCTATACAAAATGTTAAACTTTACCTGCTATCCTAATTTTTGAAGAAATATTAAATGATTTAAAATTTAACTATTTTATCTAAAATCTGCTTAACTCGTACGTAAGTGTATGACTATTAATAAAATATTTATTATGTAGAGACCGTAGTGGTGTACACGTGGGTCACTCAAATTCACACAATAAAATTCGGCGGGAAGTGAGAAACCGAAGTTTCTTAAGAAAATAAAGTATGAATATAAAAAGAATTATATACACGTATGTATGTATGTATGTACAACGCTTATTACCTCTTACTCAGAAACGGTAATCATCAAAACAATCGGCCAGTTTTCTCATGGTACAGGCCACAAGGTAGATTCACTAACTAATAGTGAATCAATATGCAAATGAGAGCACAACAAAGCCTGTATACAAATGGTGCGTAAGAAATTAGTTCTCATGTTGCAAAACTTCGACTTTAAAAATATTTATTACCTACTACAGTTCTGACATTTGCATGAATAAATTATTATTTTTTATCTATGTATTTTGAAAAGTATGTTTTTGTATGTTAAAGAAGTAGATTAGGCAAGGTTTATATATTATTATGCTATTTTTATTAGTGAATATTGAACTAGTATTGATTTATTAAACTCATGGATTTTTAAATTACAAGGGTAGTACTCGTATATTTTAAAATTAACTGGTTGGTATATTGTAAAAGTACTTGAAAAAAATAACACTTTAAAATTTAATTTTATACTTTAATATATATTTATAATAATTAATATGTACATATATATCTTTTTCTTGCTTTATTAGAATTGAAACGAATCAAAGTCAAGTGTATTTACAATATATAAATAATAAATAAGATATTAGTATTATATTTCCACACTCATTACATAAATATCTTACTCATATAATGTCAGAAAATGAAAAGTAATTTAAACTGACAACAAACACACTAACATTGTTAAATATTTCGTGATCTGTCAAACGGTTGACATAATAAATTGATTTAAAAAATTAAAAAAGCAGGCGTGCTTGCTCTGTGAATTTGCAGAACGTAACGCAAACGTCAAGTGACAGTTGTCATTTTTTTTTCATAAATCTCGTGCATACATACGTAATGAGAGCAAATTAAGAGTAGGTATAACTTTTTTTTTTTATAAAAAAACACTGAGTGTAGAACACGATATTAATCGGCTTCACGCTGTATCCCCGCATATAGTAAGGTTGGCAGAGGGAACATGTGAACCTGATGTTAAGACACTCCGTCCTCTTAAAACACTTAAATAATAATATTTCAGAATCATTATGAAAAAATATAATAAAAAAGATATAAAGGATGCTTATTGAAAGTATAAAAGTATTTATGTATAGCGCCATTTTTTATATTCTTTATAAAGTAATTATTATTTATCATTTTGTATGAACATGTATGTGTCATACAAAATGATACAAAGTATAAGCTATATTTTACTTCCGGTGATGTCCACTTACGGTTAATGAGAGGTTAAGATGGCATCGATGATTTACTGCCTCTTAATTACAAAATCTATAATTTTATACTTATTGCAAGCTGTAGAAGGTCATGTAAATATGTATAAAAATAACATAGAAGCTAAATTTAACAAGGACTTTTGAATCGATATTTAACGTGCTATTGCCAGTATTTTTAAGGAAGCTATTACGGGATCAGAAGATTTTTTTATTAAGAAAAGCCGACGAGAATATTAATAGTGGAAATACTAACTTCAGAGAGGGACCTTAGTCTTTAGCCATATTCTCTGCTTTCTGCAGATTTCTCAATACATTGCGTTTTCATTGGCGTAAGTCAACGCCGCGCTTTGTCAAACTGGAAAATGAAAACTATTCAAATATAACGATTGCGCCAAAAGGAACATCGAACTCGTGATCTAATTAAAATTAAATCTAATAGTTTTCTGATTCTAATTTATAAGATTCCTTTAATATCAATTAATACAAGTGCTTTTCAAATTTCATATATAATAGGACTATAGTAAAAGAACTTGTCACATGTAGACTAGAGCGGTTGCATCACGTCTTTGTTTTCACCGCTTTCGATTTAGCCGGTGCCGCGCGGGTCGCACGAACTAGTGCTCACCACTGGAAAGATACACACTACTATTGATATCAAGATATATAGCTAATTACTAATTATTTCTACTGAATTAGGTACAAGAGTTGCAAGGCATCGGTGCGTGAATTACTTGGTGTGAGGTTGTAAAGGTGTTGTTTTTAATTTTAAAACCTTTTTACGGTTGCTAGGTAAATTATCCAAATTTAGGTTTCATTCATTAATAAATTTAATTAAATATACGGAGTAGCAATGAAAATACTGTACTTAAGTATTATTACATTTTGAAACGATGTTCGTTCGTTAAGATTTTTTTATAATATCGAACTTACGAATACATTATTTCATTAATCTAATAAAAATGTTAATACTTAAAAACTTTAAATCAAAGGATTCATGTCCAAGACTTACGAGTGTTCTTTGTTCTAAATTAAGCATTTGATGTCAATATTTGTATTGTTCAAAATAAAAGCCTAAAAGCCTTTTCTTCTTATATTTATATTTGACCTAAACGTGATTTTAAACAAACAAGACTGCAAAGATTAGTCAAAAATAGTAATTACATAAAAGTGAACAGCAACAAGATTCGTGTAAAAGTAATTTTAGGGTCCAAATATATTTTAAATGTACATTTTAATACTTATACAAGTATTCATAGAACACAACTGGTTCCGTGACATTGCTTTTTCTAATCATTATCATTATTTAGTTTTAACAAATGGAAGTGAAAATCTTAGCTAATGTAAAATATCTAATATAGGTATATAGTTTACCAGCTATAAGAAACATTATTACTGGTTGTTGCAATATGTATCGCAACTTCCTTAGAGACTTACATAAAATATTTTATAAATATAAAATTTACTTTTAAATGTGCTATTATAATTGAAAAATAAGTTAGATATTATGTTAATAAATAACTTATTTGAATTTATATTGATTTAAGATAAGAAAAAACTGGGTAAAATAAAATGATGTAAGAATCCGCAAAGACAGTCTACATAATTACAATTCTAATTTGATACTTCCGCCGAGTAATCATGACATACAAAAAAATACATTAATTAAGCACAAAACAATCAAGATAAAAGGAACTGCTTAACTAACTTAAAAATATATTCTTTAATTTTTAAATAATACTTTGATAGCAAGTGTCTAGTTATACAATGTACATACAATAGATAATTTGGGTTCGATTTCCACTTGAGGTTAATACATAATACTTTCTGTTTCCATGATCTGCTTAATTTTATCGTAATTGCAAGTAGCTATATTCTGGAGAAAAGTAGATATTCTTTAGCTTCACTCTTTATGCCTAACAGGATGGCCAATGAGAACGAAGTGCCAAAAGTTACAATCTATGCATGGCTCTTTCATTTCGTCCAATGTTATCAATCTCTTCATCGCTTCCTCCATGCCTTCGACATGTACCTTCTGGGGGGTATTTCGGTATTTCTCTTTCAGCCATAGAATAAGAATAAGAATTATATAGAACATTCATTGTTAATAATCTCATGTATATATGCATAATTTCTTTCAGTTTCACGCTGTGTCCCTTACATCTCCTATGTGTGGTAGGCAAATGGAACCTGGGAACCTAGACACTCCGTTTCCATTAACACACTTCAGTTCACATAACTTATTTGTGATAATCGCAGAATAAACTATGTATTCATTATACTTTATTCAGCCATACCGTAACGAGCTTAAAGTAGCGTGCAAAATAAGACGTGAAAATTCGTTATGCGTTATGCTTGTTTATGCATTTTTAATTATTGATAAACCTAATGGTGCAGTTGCAGTGTATGTAATTAACACCATAACCATCTTGTAGATGGTTGTGGGTTCAAATTACATAGTAGTTTTCATTAAGATTAGCAAAAATCAGCTATTCCACAAAATCGGGCTATAATAAAAATAGAGAAAAAAAAGAAAATATAGGTTACGTTATTTTATATTAATTAAAATTATGTATTATACATTTTTGGGAACCCAACAATACCACAAATAATCCAATGAAATGGTTTTTACTTAAAATGTGTAAAAATTGCATAAATCAAAGATTTGATAACGCCATTTTTTCTCATAATAAGTTTACAATATTAAAACTATAAATTTATATAGCATTTCAACACATATGTTTGTTTATTCAAATTAAATGCTATATTCGTCTATCTGATTGCGTTGACGGAAGCCAGACTAACGTGAATGACACCGTGGGCCAACTGGTTATTACTTAACTTATAACTATTTACAAGGAATAATTCGAAGTATTAATTTCATCACTTCTGCATCCTTATAGCGTTGAGTTTCTAGGAAGACACTACGATGTTAATATTTCAAATTTTTAATCGATTTCTCCGCGTAGGAAACTTATAACGGAATTACTAGTTCCTTTTATATCGTTGTTTTCAAGAATGTACCTACATATTTAATATATGTATGCATAATCTTTACAAATGCCGTAACTATCGCGCGAGGCCTTAACAAGAGTTTCACTTGTTCCATAAAAATATATAACCTATAATGTTAATGTAATTATCAAAAGTGACATTACCTAAGAAATCAGTCTGTTTTTAATAAAAAGTAATATATTTTCCTCCCCGGACGAACCAGCGCTTCCTTGGGCGTACGGTCTCCCGGAGCGCCCGAAGCGCTGGTTGGATGTCGTGATGCAGGACATGAGAGTGGAGTAGGTTGAGTAGGGGGGCAGACCCTGGCAATATCCGGGATTAATGCCAGGAGGAAGAAGAAGATATTTTCCAATATTTTCTCTAATTTCGTATAATTATATACAAAATTTAAAGAATAGATATATCAATATAACAAGATGTATAAAAGTGACCTCCATACATAACGAATTGCCAACCAACCCACCTGTTAACAATTCAAAGCGTAGCGTTGCCATTATAGTGTTCTGAGAAATCTTAGACACTAGGCCACTTTATCCGGTAATAAATGACATATTAAATACACGACTAGGTATATTATGCCTTAGTTCACATCGCGTGTAAAGACTAATACTTATAACTCTACAGAGAGATTGCAACTAAACAATATTTTTTAGCTTCACGATAGGGGCTAGCAGGGTAGATAAAAGGCACCTAGTGTTAAGACACTCCGTTCCCATTAAGACACCTTCGTTACCTAACTTTCGCCGAATTGTAGAGGAATTGCATGTTAAGAGCCGGAAGTCAACGCAGCGCTTTATTTTGTTACCAGAACGAGGAAATAAAAATATTAAATATTTCATTTCCTTGAATGGTAATCGAACCTACAACCTGTCGCGTTTATAGGGGCACACTTGTACCCCTGCACCACGACTGGCTTCAACTGCGTATCTAAACAATACCAAATTACGCAAAATTTTGTAAAACTAAAATCAATAAGCCCTCATCTTAGAGGGTTTTATTATAATTTATTCAAATAATATAATAGTAGTAGCTAGTAGTGGGAGAGGAATGTCTTAACGCTAGGCTCCCTCTGCATACTCTGCTACATTCGGGATACAGCGTGAACCTGAGTAAAAAAGAACATCTATATGTTAACACAAAAAACGATAGATATTCTCAGATAGGCTTTTTTATTTTTTGCGACCCTGCGAATAGTCGCAGGGTCAGTTTGTGACTACGCAACACTCTCGTATTATCCAAGTGCCATGACAGTTAAGAATCAGGCAATGGTGTTTTTCTTTGTAATCCACAAGAGAAAGTTCGTAATGTTGAATGAAATAAAGCTTGTTCCTTTTGAAACAACTTCTAGGGATTTAAATAACAATTATTACAAAGGACTAAATTTTTTTATTTATTTACATACAATTGTTTATTTTGCTTAGTATTATGCATTTGTCACCAATGCAATGGTTGCAATGCTCCATTCCCAACTGCAAACTGGGAAATTAAATTAATTCATTTCACCGCGTAGGAATCGAACTCACTACCACCGCGTTTCCAATAACATATTAAACCGCGCTACAATAGGCTCAATTAAATTAAAATAATTACATTATTATATTACACTATATAATAATACAAGAGTGTGTCGAATTAATAAATATAAATGATTGCATCGTCCTTACTAAATTGTATTAATATTATAACAGTTGAGTAAAGTATTGCAAAATGACATTGTGAGAAGGGAGCGGGCAGGGCAGAAAGTGCAACCGACCGGTTTTATTGGCACATATATAAACCAGTTCAAATTCGTTTTAATGTATGGTCAGCACAAGAATTTGTTATACTTCTATGTTTACAATATTTTTGTGACTTAATATAATGCGATAAACATAACTTAACACGTAAAAAGTTCAATTATTTTAAATATATCTTGTTTGTCTTTACAAATTATACTATATATGAGTTTTTATTAAAAAATTTGTTTCAAAAATAATAATTCAATAACGACCTTTAAAAAGTTAAAATTTCTGGAAGATAATTGTTAAAATTGCTTAATGATCTTTTCTAAGAAAACGAAGAACTCTGTGTATTTCAGGTTTAAGCTTACAACACTTACTCTATGTTTTGAATTATGGAATATTAACTTATAACAGAAAAATCGTAATATACTGATAATCTACTTATTAAAGAAAATTAGATATATTTTTTCAATTCATTCCTATGTTTAATTATAACAGTATACAATATAATTACTTTTTATTTCTGCAATCGGTACATAAAAGCTTGAGCTTATAACAATTGAGATTAGTAAATAACTTCGGCAATTGATACACTCCTTTAGTAAGTGAAATATTAATAGTGGTATATCAAACTTATGGGCTCGTTAAAAAACATTATCTATTTATAGTTTTCTATAAAAATATTTAAGAATATATAAAGTATAGTGAAAGTATTACATAATTTTATAACAACTATGTCATAGCGCAATAGCTATACTGACCTACGACGAAAGAAATTCAATGAGTTTTTTTTTATTAAAAAATAATTTAAATTTAAGTTTCACTATAAACTTATTAAATGATTATATTTTTTCGTAGCAATGTCAATTTGAAAGCTTAAAGTTTTGCTGTTCTAAATAAAACTTTGACCTTCTTTGTCGTACATTTATAATCTTATGTACGAAGTGACTCATACAATTTAATGTTTTTACTGATATAAACTGTATACCGCAATATTATTACATTATAAATGTCATACAAAGTATGTTAACACTAGTTTTCTCGGGTTATTTTTTTATTATTAAAATATCAGCTGAGGTATATCAATAAATGTTTGCAAACATTTTTAACTTAATAATTTATTTAATAATTCATTCTTCAAAATCCATAGACAAACAATATTATAATATATAGCTGCTCTGTGTCTTATCTGAGTACGTGATCATTGTAAGTAACAAGCAAATAAAAAAGAGATTTGTCACAATTTATTTTTAAAATTCATTTAAAATCTTAAATAAAAAAAGTATTTTTATTGGTTATTAAAAAAGGGACTCGGGCAAAGAGAATCTGATTTTTCTCAAAAATATTGTATGAATCGAGAACAATATAATATAAAAAAAATAGTTTGCAAGATGCTCTATAAATGTAAGCGATATATAAACATAGAAGTGCAATGATTAATACTTTATATGGCTATTGGCCACACGCGTATGTCACGTAACAAGTGGACCGCATGTCGGCCGGTTCTTACATAAAATTACGTAAAATTCTAGGCCACTCCGTCACGTGGCATCGCCATTATATATTGCGAGCAAGTTGTTTTTTTTTTTTTAGAAATTGCTATTTTTATTTATTACACTGTCAAGGCTGGATATTAATTTATGAAGATATATTGCCCATAATATTTTAAATATTTCTATTATTTTTTATTAAAATTGCTATATTATTGCTACAGTATCACCAATATATACAACTGGGGTCAAGAGACAATCATACCCTACTCGGTGTCGAGCCTTAACGTCATATTAAAAAAACAGAGAAATTCATGTTGCCTATGAATTAGATTACTTGCAATTTCTTATGATATATTAATAGCAACGTAACCATACATATCTAAATATTATAAGAAGTTGTGGATCAAAACAAGCCTACGTCATGTTGGTATATTTTTTTAATATACAGGGTGGAATTGTCAGCACCACTTTAAATGAAACCACAGTTTTAACAACTCTATAAAAGCCTAATGTAATTCAGAAAAAAAAAAAATCCCAAAAATGAAAAAGTTATTTTTTCAAACAAAATAAATAATAAAATTATCGTTTTAAAATAAAACGCCATTTGTAAAGTATAACATAAGCACGCACCCACTTACCTGTCAAATCGGAAACGTCGCACACGTATGTGTGCGTCACACGAAATACAGATATGGATAAAAATCGTGAAATGAAAAAAAAATCCTACGTCCAAACTGTTGAGGTACCTTGATTAATTTCTTAGGTGTGGGTTTGAAATATATTACCCTATATGCAGTTTCAATAAAAGAAGCGTTGCCTCTTCCACCCTGTATAAAATGAACGTAATATCACTTTATAACAAATATATTTTACGAAAAGGAACTAAAAAAAACATAATTTAATAATAAACTTATGCATACCACAGTATAAAAGATAAATATCATAATTAAATTCAACTATGTTCTACAAACGGATATGAAAGAAAAATGTTCATTCATTATACATAGAAAATTGCTGTAAATATAGTATAACTAGTGATTGACATTAATGCGATGATTTTAGGTCATTTGCAATAATTTAATTATAGTGTTCAAGTTTCCAGTTCACGTGATGTAACGTGATGTGCTGGGGAATTAGCAACTGACTGAACTGATATTAATTTTCGTTGCGTTATATTGAAATTTATAGGCTTTTTGAATTATTGATTTAATATCACTTTTTTTATTTAAATTATGTAGCCTAATCGTATCTAAGATATACGAAAATATACTTATATATTTATTACACTATATAGTATGTGAAATGTTGGTGTATATCTCAAATAATTACGTTTAATTTAACTTTTTATTATAATTAATTATATTACTTTATTGTTTTCCGAATAGTTCAATAACAAATTAGAATTAATAATGACAGTCTGTAATTAATCTGTATGTTTTGCACTTCAGAAAGTATTATCCACTAACATAAACGCGACAGAAAATCTTCTATCACTCTTCTTTGTCTTCTAGCACATTGTATGCTGAAAAACAAAATTTTATGTCGTACTCTTTCAGTATTTCGACGGTCTCTAGTAACTAACAAGGGTAGTTTTCGATTAAATATGTTTAAAAACGCATAAATAACTATCTTATTGAAATTTTGAAAAAAATCTCATTAAAACTACACTTCTTAGTTGATCAAACGAGGAATAAAACATTTTTCACGTTCGATAGGATATTCCTAGGGGCCATCGATTTATTCCTCATAGTAGATTCCAAATCTATAAATACACTAAAATATGTCCAAACGGGCACGATGCTATCATTTTCAGTTCATATGAAAATTAAATAAATAAATTGTATATTACCGACTAAAACATACAAATGTTATGGACGATTATGTTACGTAAAAATTCTTAAAATAGTTTAAGTACATATCTGATTCTAATTTGAACATTAAAAAAGTCATTTCAAGTAATATTTGTACTTGTACTTATTTCTTTGTAACAATAATTGTATATTAGCATATAAAAACACTCATAAATTTTAATTGGGTTATTTGGGTTTTGTAAAAGGTACCTTATTATAATTTATGAGTAACGCTGCCCAATTAGCATGTCGATTCTTGCAAAATGGTCGTACAAGAATGGTTATTTTCATTTATATAGGGATAAGTTACAATTTTTTACTTTTGATTTCATTTCTGCTATTTAAATGAGTTTTGTGAAATAAGCAAATTAATAGTATAATACAGTATAAAATATATTTGAATATTATAGTATTAGGTCTTTTCCAAAATCAAGTAATAATTTACTGAATTAAAAAGAATATTAAGATTACACATAACAGCAATTATAATAATTAAATTAATTATTTTAATTATGTATCGCCAACATATAAATAAGATAATCAAAAAAATATATATACGAGCCACTTAAAAAAATAATAATTTAAATATTTTCTTCATTAAACAGTCGACTTCAATGTTTTCCCAAGGCTTTTTATTTTATCATCCTTATTTATATTATAGATTAGATAAGATTACATAGAAGGGTGTTATAAAAACGAAAGCCTTATAACGAAACCGGTGGTTGGCCAAACCGAGTGGTCGGAAGCGCGTGTAATAAGCCATTAGTTTATCGCAACTTTAATTGCCCGCTACATTGCCTTACACCACACTCTATTCTATTAATCAGTTTTAATAATTGTTTTTTTTTTATATGTTAACTTGGTTAATGTTAAGGATTCAAGAGGAAACCTAGTGTTAAGACATTTCGTCTTCATTTTTCGAGACATAGCATGTAGAGTCGCGAAACTAAACGGCGTGGTTTATCTTGTTATCAGAGCGAGGAAATGAAAATAATATTTTTTTTAAATTGAAACGAAAATATTTTTAAATATATATTTATTTTAATGAAATCCTATTTTTTTAAATAAATATTGTTGTTGCTACTGTAGTAGTCATACATTTGCTAAGTAAATAATAAACATAACCGGTAAGGTTATGTTTTATGTCGAAACAACTTTTACCGGTGAACTTGACTTAATTCAGTATCTCTAAAACTTGAATTAAACTCTGAATTTTATTGACATATCAATGTCACTATAATTTGCACCAATATACAAAAATAAATGAAATTATTAACTAAGAATTAAGTTAAATATGATTAATGTAACTTGTAAATTAATTATTATTTTCATTGCCTTGCTCTGGTAACAAGAGAAACTGCAGCGTTCAGTTCCGCCACTCAACACGCAATAGATCGAAAATCCAGCGGGAAGTGGAACGGAGTGTCTTAACACTGCATACCTTGCTATAATTGTAGGATACAGCGTGAACCTAGGATTAACTTTATTAATACTAATAATTTGTAGGAATAATGTATTTTAGTCGCTTAGCATTTTCGTTACTGCCAAAAATGGTCGTGGGCTAACAATGGAAGGAATATTTATTATTAATTTTATTTTATAGAATTCAATTCCGCCATTTTACACGTAATGTCTATTTTTGAGTAGTAGAGCCAATTATTCTTTAACAATATTTATGTTTAAATTACAATATATATAAATAGATAATAAAAAAATATATATTATATTTTTAAACATTTATTTGAATACACAATAAAACACGCAAATATCATACAAATCTAATACAAACTCTACGTAATGAACAATGGCTTGTGTAATATAAATCAAAGAAATTTTAATTACAATAATAACAAATAAATTATTACGTTTATAAAAAACTGTAGCAATAATAACTAACATAGCTTGTACAATTATAATGATTTAATTGACTTTTAATTGTAACACGATGTTTTATATAATGAATTCAATCTGGGTCTAAGAGGAAACTTGGCTCGTTGCCGAGTTATTGTATCCATAGCGGATGGATGACTCATTGACAGAATCTGGTAATGTCAAAATCATATTAATTTAAAATAAAAAGTTAAATAAATTACAAGAATAATTCGGCGTTATGTTCCGCCACTTCTGTAATATATTTCAATAGACGGAAAGTAGAGAACGGGCTCGTATAACCATATGATATATGAGTCGATTCTCTTTACTTTTGTAATATGTGGGCCTTAAATATGCGTAACTACTGAATGTATTGGCCATGACGACATGTAAAATAAGATATTTTACAATTTTGTAATAATTAAATATTAATTTAAATGGTAACACTGAAAATATTACACATACATTTTATCTAAAGTTATAGTACAAAGAGAGATTAAAGATAACAACTTCTCGTTTTTTTTCTTTTCTTGTAGCCTTTCCTAGATGTTACGAGCATTTTTAATTTGATTGAAAATACTAATAATATTACTTTTATAAATATTATTATTATTTTTATTGGTATTATTAAGACAAGTAATGTTGAAACTCATTACCGCTAATTAAGAGAAGCTCATACCTAATGCATAGCACGACTCTATTATATGTCTGACATAAATTGTAATGTATGATATTGTTATTATAATGAAAATATTATATTACCCGCATTAAGGAATTATTTAGATAAAAACATAATAGTAGGTGCTTTACTTTAACATAATTTATGTAGATACATATATTATGTAAAGTAAATAACAACGTAAATTAATATAAAAAATTAAATTTAATAAGGCTTTTAATAGCTATCTATTTATTTTCTATTTTGTAACGTACTGTATAATATTATAAAACTATGATACTTTAGCACTGAAATAAAAATACGCAATGCCTTCTTTTAGTACTAGATTCCCTTCTGACTACTCCGCTATATGCGGGATACAGGGAGAAGCTAAAAATATTTATAATATACACTATCTCGATAAAGCTTAATACAAAATAATACTTGACCTATAATAAGTTCAAAATTACTAATATATAAACTTTTGTTTGTTTCAGATAATCCCTGAACCGTCGATAAACTAACCTCCTTGGCTGAGTAATGACAGATTAAAGTTTATTATAATCTACATATCTATTTTGACAGTTCTATTCCGTATAGTAGTAAACTTCGGCTAAAATATTAAAAAAATAATGCGGATAGGAGTTTTAAGGAGATAACTTTTTTTTATAATACAAAATGGAGTCGTGGAAGTCGTGTATTTGGATTGGTTTCGTCGTAGTTTGTATTTTAGGCAAAATTTCTGGGTTAGACAATGGGTTAGCTTTAACTCCACCTATGGGATGGCTCGCTTGGGAGAGGTTCAGGTGTAACACCGATTGCAAGAATGATCCCGACAATTGTATAAGGTATGTAATGTGTTTTTCATTCTTTTGTTTAATTAAAAATAATAATTATAAGTAAATATTTATAAATAATTGATTCTATTGTAATGTAATGTATTGAACTATTTATAAATTGTTTTTACTTTATTTACTGTATAAATAATTGCAATGCAAATTGTTTATGAATATATCTACGATAAGATTATTATATAAAAGTATTTAAATGAAATAAAAAGTATCTTTTACTTATTTAAATAGGTTAAAGACATTCTTCTTTAATGCTTTTAGTTTAGTTAATATATCTATAATTATTGACTTATAAAAACTTTTAACAGCGATCGGCTATTCCGTACCATGGCCGATATCCTCGTCGCAGAAGGCTACGCGGCAGCTGGTTATGAATACATCAACGTGGACGACTGCTGGCCAGAAAGAGAGCGCGATCCTAGAGGCAAGCTGGTGCCAGATCGAGAACGGTTTCCGTATGGCATGAAGAGCTTATCTGATTATGTAAGTTGAATTGAATTAGCGCTATTTGTTTATATATATATATTATTTTATAGAAGTTACGTGATCGTTTGATATCTAAGCTGGTAATGTACCTAATGATAAGTAATAATAAAATGATTTCATATTAAATGATGTATGGATATGGAAAATGTTTGTTCTTACATTAGAAAGTTAAGCGTATTGTTCGCGTTATTCACGTTATCGAATGTAGGTTAAAAAGGTTATTATTATCCAAATAATTGCCGTTCAATTCACTAAACCTTAAAAGATTTTAATTTATATACCTACATGTTACATTTTAAGGTGAGGCCAGTCGTGGTACAGTACCACAAAGTGTGACTGTAATCGCGACAGGTCGAGAATTCGACTCCCAGTTAAGGAACTGAAATATTTAATATTTTCATTTCTTCGTTTTGGTGTGGAGGCAAAGTGCGACGTTGAGTTCCACCACTCAACACGGAATGTCTCCATAATTTAGCCATAACGGGAAACGAAGTGTCTTCGCACTATGTTTCCTCTGTCTACCCTGATACAGAGTTACTGCACGGAATACAGCATAAATACATGAAGCTGAAAAAAATGGTCATATTGTACAAACTCGCGTGCAACCGCAGTCATCTGTGATCATCATTTCGTGTAAATCAGTCGCCGAGATGCGTTTCAATGACATAATGAGCGTGCGTCGATCTTAATCGTTCTCGACGATTGTTTTTTTTTTCTGTATTTATTATTAATAAATATATGAATTTACGTTCTAACTTACCGTTGCATGCATTTAATTGGTGACATTTTGCTATCATTTTTAATGGCGGGTTCGATGCTCTGACAACGCAAATATTTGTTATAAGAATGTTGTTATAATTGTGCTGAATTACTTATCTGAAGATACTAAAGATACTCATGTATATACAATTTAAATTAATAAAAAATATTTCAAAAATAGAATAAAATTAATCTCGTTAAGTTGGCAGTAGTTACTGAGATCAATGCATTCGGCCCAACAAACTCTTCACCTTTATGATCGTAATATGAATTGCTAAGCAATATTACTATTTTAATTCGATTCTTGATATTTATGGTTCCTACCTCGACAAACAAACAATAACAACTTACTTGCCCAATGTCATGTTAAAAGGAGTTTTTTTTTATTTCCTTGAGTCGGAATCGAACCCAGAAACTGTTGGATCTACACTTACAAGCTTGCCCCTGTGTTGCGCGACTGTCCTCAAAAAAGGATGAAGAAGAAGATTAATATAATATAATATATTAAGTAATTATGCTGCATATCATCTCATTGTACACTATCATTTATTAATGTCACAGTTGTCAGTAATAACACCAAGGTCAAAGATTGTCAAGGTTCACTATAATATATTAATGATAGTAATTATGTGCTATAACATTTGAAATGTTAGTACTGATTAAATAATAAATATGTCCCTTTACGTCAGCGGGTATCTATAGTTGTACCTCCTATGCCGTGATCGTAATACATAGACCTTTGTTTATGTACCTCTAAAACTTTGTTGGGATAAAAGTGAATTCTTCATGTCCTTGAATCCTATATGATTTATCCTTGTCCTTGAAGTCATCATGCTTCAAAAGGCATCATCCTTGAATTCATGAGCTTGAATCTTCATATATATGCTCTTGCAAAACAAAGTGAGGCGTTGAATTCCGCCACTTAAGATGCAATGTCTCAAATTCGGACGTAATGTTGAACGTACTTAATAAAATTCCTCGTTTCACCATTTTCCTTCATTTTTATAAATGACTAGCGACCCTCTTGCGGCTTCGCCCGCTTTTACTACTGGATTATTCATATATTGTATGTTTGCAAAGCACTTAAGATAATGTGAAAATTAATTAAACTCTAATGCAACCCGCATTTTCGTAGTTTCAATAAGGATTTTCCAATTGTTTTACACAGCAAGGATTTTTTAGTAGGTACCATAATTTTAAATCTGTGCTACTAATCTTTCCAAGTACTTATTAAAATATATTTAAATGACTATTTTTAGATAGTTAAATGACTACCTACTAATAACTACTACACAATATATGAAACCAAATATATCGCGCTGAAATAATACATTCAACTCCAATTATTCAATACGTGCAAACGCATCTAAATCTTCGTTGCTATAAAGGCAAGCGGGTTTTTTTTTCGAGCTTGTGGTTAATTCTGTCCCTTGTGAAAAGCAAGCACTACGTGGCTGTCTGTGAGGTAAATTAAATAGAATGCATCGGCCGGGAATAGAACCCGGGCCGCCCGCGTGGCAGGCGAGCATTCTACCACTGAACCACCGATGCGTGTAAGGCAGGCGGGCGCGGCGGACGCATGGCGAGTGGCGAGCCGTTTCGCAGCAAGGATTTTTTGATATTGTAACAACTTCTAAAGTACTTATTAAAATGAAAAACAGTAAAAGACAGTTTTGATCTACATTAAATGGCCAACGTAACTAATATACTTATTTATATGCTGAGAGTAAGGGATAAGTGAAACTTGAGTAACATACAGCTGATGTGTCAACGGCGGGATGTGTCAACAATTAAATGCGTTTTTCTCTAAAACTATTCGCAATTTCGAAATAGTGTAAAAAGCAAATTTTATCTTCGTTTAACGTAGAAAATTAATAAAGTATTTTAAAGGATAAGGATTAATACCATTATGGAAAAATATGACTCACAATAAAAAATATATTGAAATTATTATTTTTAGACAGAAAAATGATCACTACACGTTATTCTTAAAAGATACGAATATGCCGTCGCAGACTTTTTTGTAGATCTTATTAAGGGGAACAATACTCCAGTACATTTTTTTCATGTAGTACTTACCAATAAAGCAGCGCATGCGCGAAAGTGTCTCAACGGGTAGGTTTTTTAAAATATGCAAAATTAAATGTACACTTTTCAATATTTCTGAGAGGTTTTCTTAATATTTTTTTCCGTAAGAACCTTCTCCTAATAATAACAAATACAACAAAAAAAGAATTAGTGAAATCGGTCCAGTCATTCACGCGTGATGCCGTGACCAAGGAAAACGGGTTTCATTTTTATATATATAGATATATTAAAATTTAATGTTATGATTATTTTACCGAAAACAAAAAGTGTATCATTTTCCACTCAGTAACAGCTATCCCAACTTAGCACAACTTTATACATAATGCTATATATTATGTGTTCTTTCATAGTATATGTTAGTATCACACAGATATTATCATTCATATCGGCCCATTTCGTGTTCATTGTCTCCGATACACGTTGTTACGCCACTCGCTCGAGCGGAGCGAACATAAATCGTTCTTTAACCCCATCTATTGTCGCAAATCTTTATTCTTTTCATATTGAACATTGTTTTAGGTTTAGTTCTCACGGATGTCAACAAAAATATTCTTTGATTTAAATTTACAATAATATGGCATTCTTGTATTTTAAAGACATTTAGATTCATTTTTAACCGACTTCTGTAAGAAAAGGAGGTTATCAATTCGACTGTATTTTTTTTATGTTTGTTACCTCATAACTTTTAACTGGGTGAACCGATTTTGATATTTTTTTAAATTTTTCTAACTAATGCTACAACAACCTTACTACAATATCTAATTACTAAGCCTGTTTGTTTTACTTGGCACCGACTTCAAAATTATAAAATCTTTGTAAAATTATTTTTCACTTTTTAGTTCGTTGTTAGAAGTCGGTTTTTCTTTTTGTTTAAAATTAATTTATTGAATAATTGGTCTGCAATTGCATCAATGGTTATACTCCATACTTTTTTTATAAAAGTAAGTGTAACAGGGTATGCAGAGGCTGCCCTACGTCAACAAGAATACCCTTATATGAAAATAAATTAAATATAAACATTCCTTCGAACGGAAATGAAACCCACAACTGTTGCGTTTACAGACAAACCCTGTCCCATTGAGCCATGACGACTTTAATAGAATATTTGTTATACATGATAAAGTAGCCTTTTCCGCCATACAGAGAGGACCTAGCAATGAATCACTTTGATTTCTTTGATAAGCACACTCCTACCGTAGTCGAACTTATCTGCTGTTTTAATAATGCTATTTTGTCGTTTACTTGCATTATGATATTTAATTAGTTTCTTAAAATCATAATTTAGCGCCTCCCTAAGAAAAAATATTGTTGTTTTTCATTTTGCAAACATTATAGTATATACCGATTTATATTAGACTAATTAAAGAGCTGAGTCACTACTAAGCCTTTGTGTATATGATCCTAGCATTTAATACTTTTTTTTTTAAATTATACCTAAAAAAAGTACCAATAACGTCAAAATAATCAATTAAGCGCAAACAGTACAGGCAACAGATAGTTCAAAGAAAAGAGAACCTAGAAAATAGAGTTAAAATAAATAAATAGTTTCAGATTGCTAAGCACTTTTACCATTAACAACGCATTGTTGCTTCACAACTGTTCCAGCTGTAAACTGAAGTTATGTAACGGAGAAATTATATCTTGCATCACGTCGCATTTTACACAGACTTTTGACACCGATTTGCCACTAAACTGTGTATTTTTGCTAGATTGTCGAGAAAAACTAATTGTGGGACCAGTTGTGATTTTGTATTATTTCGAAATTGTAACTAACGTAAGATTTTTTTATAATATTTTGTAGAAATAAACTAGTAAAAATTACGGTATTTGATAAAATGAAATTACTTCTATTGACTTGCTTTCACAAAATACAATATTAACTAATACTAATTGGGCACTACGAGGTAAAAAATCTATCACAGTCAGTAATTGTGAAAATAATAAAGATAAGAAAAAAGAAGAAAAAACTTACATTAGATAAAAGGTTAGAAAAAGATTTCATTTCTAATAAATCATACTGAAAGAAAATAACTCGTATTAAATTGTTTATTTTATTTGTTTTATACAGTTACCTACTAGTAATAAATATTGGAATGTTTATAATATAATCATATTATTAACATTACTTTCTACTATTTCTTACTAATGTTTATAACTATCTTGGTAAAGATAATGGCTTTGGGATAAAACAATTAACATTTCTCATAGGATTTGCGGTTTTAATCTGTAAGTTAGCGTAATATCTTCCTCAAATCAAATACATTCTTGGAAAATCATTTAATAATTTCTACTGTTATTTACTTAGTTGTACTTAGTAAATATAATAGTACAGAAAAAGCATAATTCTTTATGAATTAGTCTTTTAACATTAATATTATTAAAATTGCTGACATAATAAGATATCCACACCGCCACGATATAGTCAACCTACAACTATAACATTTTCTGACTATGGGTTCGACACCCACTCGCGTGGTTCATTTTCTTTCCTGCACTGGCAATACAAAGTCCAACGGTGGTTTCGCCATCTATATATATAAAATCGAAAGGTCACTCACTCATCACGAAATCTCAGAAACTACATGTGCTAGGAATCTGAAATTTTGCATAGGAGTTACTTATAGGACGGGCATGTGCAATATTCGATTTCTAAGGGGTTGTTTTTGGGGTCGAAAGTTTGTATGAAACTTCGTTACTACAAATGCTAGGAGTCTCAAATTCTGCATAGACGTCACTAGGACGTAGTCATGGAGACAGAAATTAATAATAACATAGTTCACGCGGGTGAAACCGCGAGCGGGCCGCTAGTTTATTATAAAAACAATATATCTAATATTCTTTTATTTATTTTTAGTAAAACATAAGTGTAATTTTTATTTTTATAAAATCTATACTGCAATAGAGTTCTAAACTAACTAATTGTGTTAAGTGCTCAAGGCGTTTTTCTGCAGTTCCATTTGAGTGAAAGTGAATCTAATGCCGTTACGAAGTAGCAATTTGACAATAAACCTATTATATATATATAACAATCGCACTCACGTCCAACTTAATTTTGATTTACTTTTACTTTCCGCAAATAATTGTGTTAACAAGTCACTTTGGTCTAAATATTTTACTTGAAAAACAAAGTTCTTTAACAAAGTGTTGAAGATAGAATTAGTATTTTCACGCATATATAATAATATTTTTTTCTAGCTTCACTCTAACTCTCTTCTCTTTTCCTTATTTACCAAATCAAACAGAGAGAGTACTCTGTTCTCTTCTAGTAAAAAAAAATCTAATAAAAAAAATTATCTAATTATAAGCATAATTATATATTCATCATTCTATATATATATTTTATAAAGAAAAACTAAGCTCCGCAAATTCAAATTAAATGTCGTGATTTACAATCATTAATAGTTGCCACCGCAATAATAATACAATTATTTTAATTGTTATAAATATAATAGCCTATTGCTATACAACAATAACTCTAGTTACGCTTTATACTCATAAGATTTTAAAATATCGTTTTAGAATCGTATGAGTATAATCCGTATAAAATGATTGATGATTATGATTGATCAATCATTAAGGCTGATGAATATCTACTACATGTTATGATGACATATTTAGAGCAAGACACGTTCTTGCCTAACAATTCATTCTTGTGTTTATATTACATTCTTGCAAGAAAAAAAATGTATCAACCGTTTATGGTAAGCATTAGCATTTAAGGAAAAGATTATGAAAGGCTATTCGATGTACACGTAGAGACCGTCTTGGCGTAGGAGCACGAGAGTGTCAATATATCGCGACGGTTGTGAGTTCGATCCTCACTCAAGGGAATTATTGTTTAGTAATATTTTTATTATTCGCACTGGCACCAATGCAAAAAGCACGGCGTTGAGTTGCGCGAAAATGGGGGATGGAGTGTCTTAACAATAAATTCTGTCTCTGTCTACCCTGCTGTGTGCGGGGTACAGTGTAAAGCTGATTTTTTTTAAATACATAATAGCTTTTACTCGTATGTACATATATAGGGTGTTTTAAACATTGCCCTCTCTTTATATAACACTATCTAGAGCATAATAATATTCACACGCGTTTGGCCCAAATTAAAGATATTGCTTAACTCGCTAATCGAAGATGTGAAATGCGTGAGGTGTCTCAAGATTGCATTATCGTAATTTAGCTGCCGAATTTCTGTTTCATGGTAACATAGTCTTGGTAACTAGCATGAGAGTAAGAATTACAGAGATATCGTTGACAGGACAAGGGTCTGAAGATTCTCCCGACTGATGAATACACTGTACATCGTTAATAAAAATAAATAAATGCGAAAAAAAATTACCTTAATATATACATAATATGTATATGTAATAACTAAACCAACCAAGTACATGCTTTAAAATAAATCTTAAAAGTATAACCAAAATTTAATTAACCATTAATTTAAATGAAAATGTATTAATTTCCTAGATAATCAATTTAATAATCATTCTAAATAAATATAAAAACGTTAGATTTATTATTCCTAGTAAATAATATGTCACGCAATCATTGAACTTTACTCAAAGGTGAATAGACTTTGCCACTTTAGTATGCGGAGGTGTGGTCTGCCAATAAATTTACACTGTTTGGGTAAATAATCGAAAAAGGAATTTAAATATACAAAACTGTTTTTAAACTTTTTACTCCTCTTTATGAAAATTTTGCGGCAGTAATGTGATATATAATATAGTAAAGAAGTTAATACTTTTTTTAGATTTTTAGAGATTAAAATCTAAAAAGAGAGTTAAGCGGACGCAAAAGATCGTGCAAAGTGGAGTAGGTTAAGTAGGAAGGCAGACCCTGGCAATAGCCGGGATTAATGCCAGGAGGAAGGATCGTTGTTATATTAGAATTTCAAAAAGATATAGATGCTAACTGCTATTTCATAATTCTAGATCAACCTAAAATACTTATATATTCCCTTTATAGTACTCGAAATATGTATTTTTTGCGATATTTTCTTTTTTTAAAACAAATATAGAAATATGTTTTTTCCAGGAAATCATGGGGCCATAGATATGAGAAATGAACAAAATTGCCCAATCTGCTATATGCGGTAGCTTGAATCTAAAAAAACAATTGTTTAATTAATATTTTTATTTTCCATACTAAAAATTTTAAATACCTACAAATAAAGTCACGAGTAAATGTTTGTATATAATTTTAATAAAGCTTCGCTCAGTTTCCGTATGTATAACGACATAAAAATTGCAATAAATTACATAATGACTTATCGTTTCCGTGTACATTGTTTATGGAGGAAATATACTGACAACGGCATTGTTAATAGAGTTTTGGGTTTTGTATTTAAAAAAATAGAAATATAAAAAAATATATATGATAAAAAAATAAAAAAGATAAAAAATAATATTTATTTTATGTAATAGTAATAAATGTACTTACTACCTAGTAAGAAACCTGTATGAAATGACAATCGTGCATTACAGTTGTTTTTTTTGACGTAGCTTAGCGCCGTGCGCTGTCTTGAGAAGAATGATAATAATTGATTCCCCTTTACGCTTATACGCAAGAATAAATAAATGCCATTCTCAATAATAATAGATAGATATAATATTAAATATTCTTTTGTCAAGATCACGGAACTCTTTTATCAACATAATGATATACGATTCTTCATTTAAATCGAAGCCATATAAATACACTGGTAATTAATATTGATGTTACTAATTAACTGAACATGTGTTCATCTTTAAGGTATTGTTCTAATGCTAATTATTATTCGTTCTTTATTACTAGTGATTTGTCTTGAATTGTTAATAGGATTTAGGTAATTTTTTTTACTGTCAATTATTATTATTATTTTCCTTGTTAATCCTATTATTATTTTTTGGCAAATTTGAGGCCGTTGTGCCTCATTACATGCGAAGGTTGTGTGTTCAATCTAATTGGGTGACTTGAATAATTGTGGGAGTGTCTTAACAGTATTCCCCTCGTGCTATCCTGCTAAATGCTTACCGCCAAGAGAACCTTTTAACCCGAATTGTGATGCTTCTTATCCTTTTTCGTCCTCAGATTTTATCAAAGAAAAAATTTAGTAATTAATAAAGTAATCTTTTTTTCTTCTTTCGAAAAAAAGATTTCAATAAGTACATAGAGGTTGATATAATGTAAGAAATTCTGTCACGCGTACTCTTTGTCTTGTTCCAGCGAAATTGAAAAATATATTTTTTAAAAAAATATATGCACTTTAACATTTAAATTTGTAAGTAGAAGTTAATAATGTGCTTAAACTTTATATATAATATATTTTTCAATTAGTTCTATCCAATTATTTAGTAATTTATAGTAATTGAGTCCACTTGACGTGCCCCATCTACGTTTTGCACGTGCAAAATTGAAATAAATAGCTTTTATATTTTATTCAAGTCACATATATTTTTAAGACGCATGCTGAATTTTAACGCGATAATGTTGTTTTTATTCTTATAACTACAACAATTACTTATATACAATGTTTTTGTAGTATATAAATATATTTACATAAGTCTACTATCCCAAACAATAAAACTTTTAGGTTAGGTATATTTTAACATATAAAGTGCACTGCGAGGTCCCTCTTGACTCTATCAAGGTAAACTGCAGGAAACTCTCCAGTTTACGTACTGCGGGGAATTAATTGAATAAATTACGCAATACAAGGTCTTTGTCTCCTAGAAGATGTCCTTGCGACTTCCAAAAAAATATTTAATAACTTCTAAAAGGATCACCAAGTCTTGGCCAGAGCTCGTCTAGCTCCAATAAAAGCCAATAACGCTCTGTTCAGCAGTGTAGGTACATTTCCAATTTTATATTCGAAATTCGAGTATAAGCTATACACAGTCTAGTACATTCACCTAAGAGACTTTAAATAGTACAAATATTAAAATAAGTATTTAGTTAAAGTTATCTTCGACAAAGACAGACATTCATAGCCTCTATCTAGAAATAGCTTCAGCCATTTCTAGATGCATCTTAACCTGCTTTCCATCAAATCGAGCGTACAGACTCCGAATATCCATTTTCTACTTCTTGTTAGTTACGCTAAGAGCAAATTGCATTTTGTGGGTACACTTTCTTTGTGACATCTGCCTTGTTATTTATTGCTGTGATGGTTCGGAGTTGACATATTTAGAAATTTGTATCTATTTAAGTTTAAATATGTGGGTGCATTTACATAGCTTTGTTGGGTGTTTATGGTTATAGGTAATGCTTAACGTTGAATTTAGGTCTTCGTTATAATGCCTTTTATTTGCTATAAAATAGCTGTGATGGAATTATAATAATTATTATTGTTCTATAAACATTTAATCGACTATTTAATAACATAAGACATTAATAAAAAACTGATTATTAAAATACCAATTTCTACCTATATGTAAGAACAAGAAGAACTTTGTCAAATATCATTTCATTCTACATTTTCTACCAAACAATAACACTAATATGAAATAATATTGTATTGTACCAAATTTCAAAACTTCAAATTTAAAACTATCAAGATGAAAACATCAAAAACAAACAGAAAATCAGGTCGATGGAAATCTACTATAAGTAACTATATAACTACGAAATTCTTCTTTAAATAGGAAAAAAGCCGTTCAAACGCCGCACTTGTGTTTCATAGCGCGTCTTTTCCGTGACCTTTGCTAGGTCCGTTACACATTTTATTACAAGATGATTATTATCAATCTTCGTGGGAACCTAATGTAGGCGTACGCTACCTTCACTTTACTTAATAGAATATGGACGTTATTTATTATGTAGGCGTATTTATTTGCTTGGACGTTTATAGCTCGTATTGCAATTATGTGTGGTGGGCTTACGTTTAATTATATTTGGATTGGATTTAGTATTGTTATCTTCTTTTTTATCCTCTCTTCTTTAATATTCTACATACGTAGAAGTATTGTAAGCGTTTATTATGTATTTTTAAATTATAAGTTGTATTATTTCTGTAGTCTCAATCTTAATTCTGCGTTGCAAATATTACTCATCCGTTTTTCTCTATTAGAATAAAATTTTACAGTTAATGAATTGTTTGATCGTAGATATTTTTGAAATTTGCAAAAATCTTTATATATCGGTATTTATGTTAATTTAATTTTAGAAATAAAAACAAATGGCTTTATTACCTTTATTAAAAAATGTTGAATGAGGTATTTTGTACTTAAGATTTTTTCTTTTCGCTAATATTTTAATATGGTTATTACAAAAATAATTGATTGCCAAAAATAAATCGCGACTTAAATAAATTAAACAAAAATTCTGTAACAATAACCTTGCTATTTATAACAAACAGGATATATCAGTTGACTGGTTAAAATCATTCATAAGTATCAATGTCGATCCCAAAATACCGTGAGAATGAAGTCAATTCATTTTCATTCACGGTCGCGGTAAAAGTGTAAAAAAATATTGGATCCGCCCAAAGCGAGTCAGTCATCTGGGTCAAGTGCAGCGCCGTGTCAGTCAGTCTAAACTGAGAACGTCACAGTTCACTTTTGCTTTTGTTTTCATTGTTATAGTTATATTTAATTGATACTTTATTTTTTTATCTGTACTCTTTAACCAGGAAATAGCAGGGTAAGATTGAACCTAATATTGAGATTTTCCGTTTCCTGCCTGTTTTGACTTGGTGTGTTGAACGGCGGAGTACAACGCAGCAATTTGCCTTACCATAGCGGGCTTTGTATTAAGATGACGATTCGACGGCCTCGCTACTGAGCTATTTCAAATAATAGATTTCTTTTCAAAGTATTTTATAGAAAGTCACTTCGCGCTATATTTACTAAGCGATACAGAATAATTACAATCGATAACGAATGCTGATAGTCATGAAAGTTTTCATACATTTTAATTATTAACATTGTTAATAATATTATAGTTGTATGCAATATTAAACGCGATTTCACGCAAATAATTGATTGTGATTGATTACTTATTTTTATTTATTAGCTTCACATTGTATCCTACATGTAACAGGGAAGTTAGTGGGAACCTGGTAAACTAGTGTTAACGCACTATATTCCCCATTAAAACACTTCTGTCCCACATTGTTTCACAGTGGCGTTTTCATTGCCGCGCATTACTTTTATAATTTTGTACGATTCTTTCATAAATGGTTGCGTTCAAATAAATAAAATTTTACGATATACAGGGTGGAATTGTCAGCGCCACTTTAAATGAAACCACAGTTTTATCTACTCTATAAAAGCCTAATATAATTCGGAAAAAAAATAATTCCCAAAAATGAAAAAGTTATTTTTTCAAACAAAATAAATAATAAAATTATCGTTTTAAAATGAAACGCCATTTGTAAAGTATAACATAGGCACGCACACACTTACCTGTCAAATCAGAAACGTCGCATACGTATGTGTGCGTCACACGAAATACAGGTATGGATTAAAATCGTGAAATGAAAAAAAAATCCTATGTCCAAACTGTTGAGGTACCTTGATTAATTTCTTAGGTGTGGGTTTGAAATATATTACCCTATATGCAGTTTCAATAAAAGAAGCGCTGCCTCTTCCACCCTGTATATAGGTACTCGTAATAATTCGTTCTGTTAATTGAGTGTATAAGACAAGGTAAGGTCATTCGCTTTTTAATAGTAATGTAGATAAATGTATATAAATGACATTGGTTTTCGAATTCTTAAACCAAAGACAATTTAGTAAGAAATCACGTCACTTTTTGCTCAGTGCTTTTTATAGGAACTCTTATGTATGTAGTATTTAATCTAACTTATATTTTTAAAGTTTTTATTTAAAAAAATGACAGATAATACAAATTTTACTATAAGTGTATACCAATAAAATTATTTAAATATAATAGAATCGAATGAATGCAGAGTAAAAAACCATTCCCGCGGCCGTCAGTTTGTATATGTTTGCCTTTTTCAACTTTTGCAACCTCATTATATCACAATCGTATGTCGAAACCAGCCCTTGGTGTGCGAAAAGTCAAACAATAATAGAACAATATCTATAGTGCACTGTACAACGTTTTATCTCAGGGCGTATATCAAGTCTTAGGACTTTTTCACGGTGGATTAAACTAATTGTCTTAATCGATAAAAAGTTTATTTTTTTGTTAAGATACAAGGGATATTCTGTTTCAAAGGACATAAACGAACTTAAATCTTATAACATTGCTATAAGAGTCACTATATCATAAAATATTTTTATTTATTAGTCTTCTAAGCATATATTTCAAAGTTTAATACAATGAAAATGTAAAAAAAAATTGAAGAACAGAGACGGAATCTAGTGTTGAAGCACTCCATTACCCACTTCTCATCGAATTTTTAAGACATTACGTATTAAGTTGTGGAACTCAATGTTGCTCTTTTTCTCGTTACCATATCATTCCCCCGAATGGAAACCGAACTCGTCGTGTTTACAATCTCACACTATGCCACTGCGCTACGACGGCCTAACTTACTAAATGCTACCAAACTGTTTAAAATCATTGTAAGTGTGTAAACACCTTATTCTCGTATCTTTGAACGTATATCAGTTTATCTCGACCTTCGCGAGAAGGATCGGGCGTGGGAACAAGTGTGCCGCACCGAATGGCAAACGAGTTGACAGGTTTGATATATTGTATTTGCAAGTAATGTAGGTACGTCTGTGTTACATATACTATTATGTGTTAATTATCTTTTGTTTGCTATTTACGTGTTAATATATGATGAAAACTTATTGTTTTATGTTGATTTACTTCCTTTATTGGGAACCTAGTTGCCTACTGCAATGGTCGTAGCTTAAAATTATAAAGTAAAAGTATAGTAAAATGAGCGATTTATTTCCTGATATAGTTAAAAAATGATAAATAAGCAACTCAATTAAGATTTTTCCTAAGATACAAAGAAGTATAATAATTAACAAAACACTGAAATGGGATAGCCACATATAGCAGATCAGTAAAGATCAATTTAACAATGTAAATTGCGGCGTTAAGTTCCGCCCCTCAACACTCAATCTTTACAGAAATTGGCGGAAAGTGGGGTGAGTGTCTTAACACTACGTTAACACTAGGCCTATCTTGCTGTGTGCGGGATACAGCGTGAAGCTATAAAAACAATGTACGTATATCATGCTTAGGTTCCACTAAGAGGAAGTCATTATATGTTACCACAGTGGCGGAGAACGTTTCTTTCGTAACAACGAAATAGCGTCGCAAGTTACAACGTATAATCATGATTCTCACGCAGTTACGATCAGGTCCAGTGTTCTGTGGGTTTAAATCTAAAAGTAGAATTATTTTTTTAATTTTGCCTTAACATTGGGTTCCTTATCTCGTTTGGCACTAGAATAAGCTTTGATTTCAAGGTGATGTCAATGTTTGAAAATTCTTTGTAGATAAAAACTTTTGTGTACCATTAATTCGAAATGATTGAGTTTTGTTGAACATTTGAATCTTTAACATTCGTCGTGCTTAATAAAATATTTCAATTTATTTTATAGGTATAGCTGAACGTTCAATATTAATTAGTATTAATACATTAAATTAATAATATCAATTTTTATACTGTTACAATTGGTTAAGTATAACTAGTTATTACATAGGTCAGGTAATCTACCTATGAAATTTTCTATTTGAAAAATTATTTTATTTTATTTTATTTATCTAATAATATTAAATAAAACTTCCTTTCACTGATATATACTTATTTAAATACTATAAACCTCTTTCATTGTAAAGTATTTGAAATATCAGCTTCTAAAATTGTATAGAAAATTAGTGAAAACTAATTTTACCGAAGTATATATAATCACCAAATCCAAAGAAAAAAATCGTTAATATATGGATATGGATTCTTTTATGTTTCTTTTATTATATCGGATTCTACATGAATTTGCTTGCTTTATGTCATAATAAATTATACTTTTTTTTTTCATTTACCTCTAACCTTGACTAAAGGAACGACTGCTCTACCACTGTATCATTCTTGCGATCATTGATTATAATCATATTTTTTGTTTTGCAATAACAAAGATTGTTAGATAATATCGTAAATACAAATGGTTGGCCATTGTGGATGATTCAATTTGGTTGCTTATAAAAAATATCTGTAGCATTTATACAAAATATTACTTGCATGGATGTGAGATGATTAAATTGTTATTTTTTTAAATATTTATTGAAGAAAATTATAACCATTTTCATTTTAATTTATTTATTAATATTTGAATGTTTAATTTACACATAATTTAATGATATATAGTATTGGGAATTTTAAGAAAATGTAACTCAAAGCCTTGAAAACATTCTAAGCTCTATATGGCATAGAGCTGTTCCTTCTTAGTTTTTACATATTTTTTAATAAATACACAACACAATTATGTGAAAAAATTCAATTTATTACATAATTGTAAGAAGTATTTTGTTTAATTTTTCTTTAAAGTAATACTTAATTTGCCTTAATACGTTTATAAATTTTAAAAAAATTAAGCAACCCTATTATTTAATATCAATTCTTACAAAGTTTTTATATGTAA
Organism: Heliconius numata; assembly: GCA_016802625.1. NCBI lineage: Eukaryota > Metazoa > Arthropoda > Insecta > Lepidoptera > Nymphalidae > Heliconius > Heliconius numata. The sequence continues at coordinate 3,714,578 of JAEBDU010013289.1, read as the reverse complement.
TTGGATGCATCAGCTTAACAATTTTATAACCATTGTTAGATGAGTAATTCAATTTCGTAATGGTATAAAAAGCTTCGATCATCTCGTCTTATTGTTTTAATTACCTACATACTGGTGTAATACCAATAGAATTATGAACTATTAAATATTTTAATATTTAAATTTAATAAATATATCATACCCCCGAGTGGGAATCAAACCTAGAACCGTCACGTTTACGCCCTTGTGCTGCGACAGCAAAGTCAAAACATGAATTTTTGAACTTAATTTTAAACTTAAAAGTAAGAATTAGAGTATAAATATTAAAACTGCGAACTTGGTGTGCACAGATATGAAAAGTATAAAATGGTTAAGTTGGTGCGCAAAAGTCTCCATTTGGAGTGAAAATCTATATATTATTTAAGAAACACGTAGTATATTCAATATTATTTTATATTCTTACAGGTACACAGTAAAGGATTGAAGTTTGGCATATACGAGGACTACGGCAACTTCACCTGCGCTGGATACCCCGGTGTGGTCGGCCATTTGGGTGGCGGTATGTTACTATTATATCTAGCATTGAAAATATTATAACCTTGCAAATCAATTATAAAAGCGTATATGTAATATATTTATCGTATATACAGGGTGTCCCAGGAGTCAAAGATAAAAAGAAACCAGGTGATAGACCAAGTTATGACAGTTATGAGAAAAATATAAAAAAAAATCTTTGTCATGTATTTTTCATATTATATTGATTTTAAAAAATATCGGAAAAACCGACATATTGGTAATGTGTCAAAGACCGAGTATATGGCCTGCGAGAGCCCGGACTCGCGCACTATTCTTATAAGTCCTGGGCTAGCCCCTAAGTCGGATAAGCGTTGCCTGGGCTAAGTGGCGGGAGGTCACTGGTGTGGTGTGTGATCGCAGGATATTGTCCAAACTCTTATCCGGCCAAGGAGATCGTGATCGATGCCTCCAGACTCGTGCATAACGGATCCAAGGTACCTGAACTTTTCCAACTTAGGGGCTGGCCCAGGACTTATAAGGATAGTGCTCGAGTCCAGGCTTCGCAAGCCATATACTCGGTATTTGACACATTGCCAATATGCATTTCATTCATGGAGAGTGGTGTAACGCAAATGCTGCAGCTAGAATGTATCGGAAAAGATACCAAAACGCTGAACGTCATCCCGATTATCGTGTATTTCGATTTTTCTCTCTTCAACAAAGAAGTAATCCAGCAAGTGTCGTACCATTTCGGAATCCAGATTAAATGCGCCAACTTTTAAAGTTACTTGCAAAAACAGTGTAGTACATTTTTTTTATAGTACAGTCGGTTAAAGTTGGGTGTAATAAATATTTTGAATTTAATGTTTGGCAAAAACACGATATTTTATTGAAAACTGATGCAGGTATGTTTCAATCTTAAACTGTAATTTACAGAAGGATTACTCATGATTACATTACAGAAAAAAAAAAGAAGAAAGAGTAATATTTGTAGTCCTGGGACTTGAGAAACCATCACAGGGTGTCGGTTTTTCCGATATTTTTTAAAATCAATATAATATGAAAAATATACGACAAAGATTTTTTTTTATATTTTTCTCATAACTGTCATGACTTGGTCTATCGCCTGGTTTCGTTTTATCGTTGACTCCTGGGACACCCTGTATAATTAATTTTATTTAGGTTCACTTTCTATTTGTTTTGCAATATATTATTTTGGAGAGCGGAATCAAAGCTAAAACAATTATAATCATTTAAAATTTTAAAAAATTATAAAAGTCAAATATAAATTCTAACATTACGATAGGTATTTAGGTATCTTACTTAATAGTCTTACTAAGTGTGCGAATTTATCAAATTAAATAATGTTTCATCAAAAAATGTTACATAGATGCCATTTTATTACCAAACCTATGTCTAGGTTTGTGCAATTTATTAATACACGTTTGGAAATTAACTATTGGGCAAATATATCAAAGATATTATTTTAAAAAGAGTAGCTGTTGAGTTTCTTGCCAGCTCTTCCCAGTAGAATTGCCTTCCGAGTCGATGGTAGTTTCCAGTAGGACTGACACTACTGACATTTCTATATAACTTGACGATTCAATATTGCTTGCTAATTCAATTGACGATATTTTGATTTTGAATGAACAAATAATGTATTTATAATTCACAAAACGTCGTCAAGAAAAAGTGTTCCAAGCTATTTGTAATGATAGTTATGTAAAAATTCGCGTGCGATTCGCATTGAAATAACTTCCTGGCCTGACTGTGTAGCTTATATGAAAGTTTACTAATGTTTAACATTTAATATTTACTGAACTTGTCGTAGAAAATAGGCTGAAATTTAAGTACAGAGGCCATCGTAGTGCAGTTAGATAGTGTCTGACTGCAAAAGCGATGATAATGGGTTCGATCCTCACTTGAGACAATGAATTATTTTCACTTAATTGCTTTGGTGCTAAATGTGAAGACTTCAGGTCCTAGTTTCAGTAATATCATGTCATCTCATTAGCCTAATTTGAGAAATCAATAAAAAAACAGGTTTGTCTCTGGTTTATAAAAAAAAAAATTATATGAAACCTACAAATATGTAGTTTTATTAAATTTTTTTTGCAATTCAAAATTAAAGTTAAGCTGACTCATTGTAAAAGTCACTCAAGTAAAACTGGCATTAATAATAATGGATACTTTCTATTTTATGAAAATTTTCTTGATATTTAAATTGCTTATGCCGAAACAATTTCAATTAAGAGACAAATATTTTCTTCCTCGTTGTTGAAATTGTAAAAAAGATGAACGTTGAACATTATAACATGCATATTAGCTTGTCATTTACACAAGCTATTAACCTTAGTACCTATATAGCAAACAAATAACAAATCATTATTTTACAAAATGATGCCAATACAATTTATTTACATTGTAAAATTAACACCAACCATTTGTTATGCTATACAAATACCGTAAATGTCTAAATAATAAGGTAAATTAAGTTCAATTATTTATTATTATAATAATTTAATCTTGCCTTGCACAATACAAAATGATGTATGACTTTATTAATCAATGAATTATCTTTGATCCTTTACGCTTGCTTGTTGTTATTTCGTAACTATTATATTATAAACTAGCCGCCCGCCCGCGGCTTCGCCTGCTTGAATTACGTTATTATTAATTTCTGTCTCTATGAGTACCTACGTCCTATAAGTGACGTCCATGTAAAATTTGAGACTCCTAGCATTTGTAGTAACGAAGTTTCATACAAACTCTCAACCCCAAAAACAACTTCTTAGGAGTCGAATATTGCAAATTCCTCTTAGCGAGCACCTACGTCCTATAAGTAACTCTTATGCAAAATTTCAGATTCCTAGCACTTGTAGTTTCTGAGATTTCGTGATGAGTGAGTGACCTTTCGATTCTATATATAGATATAGATGTAGCTATTACATTTTATTGATTGTTTATTTTTAAATCGGAATTATAATGTATTTTCTGTTGATTTTAGATGCTGCAACATTCGCGTCTTGGGGTGTAGACTACGTGAAGTTAGACGGGTGCTACGCTCTCCCTGGGGACATGGACCATGGGTACCCGGAGTTTGGTCGCCAATTGAACTTGACTGGACGTCAGATGGTCTACTCATGCAGTTGGCCCGTATATCAGATTTATGCTGGTCTCCAGGTATTTATAATTTAGCAGAATTCATAGTTTATTATTAATAATATGTAGACTAAGAAGCCTAGATATGTTCTTTTAATTTTTTTTTGGATTTTATTTCAGTTTACTTGCATCTCTTATTGAAGTATATGGATTTGTTATTAAAATCTTTTAAAATTATTCTTAATAAATAAACAATTATGACAGTTAAGAAAAACATAATTTAATTACCAACCCCAATATACTTTCTTGATATCATTTCTTTCTATCACCAGCCAAACTTCTCATCTATCATCGAACACTGCAACTTGTGGCGTAATTTCGACGACATACAAGACTCGTGGGCGTCCGTCGAGTCTATCATAGACTACTACGGAAACCATCAGGACGTCATCGTGCCCAACGCTGGGCCTGGCCACTGGAATGACCCGGACATGGTGAATATGGAATTACATTTTAGGCTCGATCCTCACTCGGGAGAAAAAATTATGTCAATTTTTCTTTTCTGGTTCAACGCCATCTATCTTAGATTGCGGCGTTGAATTCCTTCTCTCAACACGTTATGTCTCAAATTAGGGCGAAAAGCGAAGAAAGAAATGTCTTAACATTATGTTCTGTCCATGCTTACCTTAGTGATTTTTTTTTAATTGTTATTATTAGCTAAAACAGTTTTCTAGTTTTGTTATAATAATAAGACCTATAAAATTTATTTCCAACATAAACCGTTTCATTTTGAATTTAACGATTAGGAATAGGAGAGTAACTAAAATTAACACTGAAAGGATGATTTCTGTAAAAAATATATTCTATATTTCAATTTTCTCTCTTTTTCAGTTAATCATTGGTAATTTTGGTTTATCATATGAGCAAAGTAAAACACAATTCGCAATATGGGCTATATTAGCAGCGCCTCTACTAATGAGTGTCGACCTGCGGACTATACGACCCGAGTACAAGGCGATATTGCAAAACAGGAAGATCATTGAAGTGGATCAAGATCCTCTGGGCATACAGGGTAGACGGATTTATAAGGTATTAATTTTTGTTATTAATGGTTTTTTTAAAGAATCACAGTAACTGTTGGTAAGTATGTATTAATTTATACAAAAGTGTATATTGTCAAACTTATATACGTTGTATATATTTCATTGATTAATTATAAAATTGACTTTTTGCAATATAAAGTTAAAGTATTGTCATACTACAAATTACTTTGTTTCCAGCATCGCGGCATAGAGATCTGGTCGCGGCCAATCATCCCGATCCAAGGCCAGCATTACTCGTACGCAGTGGCGTTCGTGAACAGACGCACGGACGGCACGCCCTCAGACGTGGCCGTCACGTTGCGGGAACTGGGGCTTAATAACCCAGCTGGGTATAGAGTTGAGGTGAGAAGTTACTTGCTCAATTGCTTGAACATCAAATAATTTACCTCAGGTCCATCAAAGTTACTGCCTCAGACCTTTGAAGAGCTGAGGCAAAGAACTGAGCAGGACAATTGTAGACAGTTTTTGTATATTAGATGGTCAAATTCAAAGCCTTTTATTTACTAGAGCAGGAAATCGATAATTATGATTAATCGCAACTTCTCTTACTCCTTATAATTTAATACATGCAAAGAATGTAAAGAAATTTTTATTGGTGTTAACAGTATTCTATATAAATAAACCCTGCAAATTATCTTACGGATCCTCCGCAAGCAAATGATGATATTTTTTTTTAATTTAGATAATAGACATGATAGTTATAAAATACTTAAGAAGAAGTAAAAACGTTTTTTTTTCTCAATTCAATTTATTGTATTTTACAGGACTTATATGAGGACGTAGACTACGGCGTGCTTTCGCCTCAGACCAAGATCAAAGTGAAAGTGAACCCCTCAGGTAGGACGTGTCTTATATTTATACTTACATTAATTATTCTCTGATAATACGATAAATGATAAATTATGATCTCATTTCGATCTGATTAGACGAAACTATAGAGCTTTACGTATTTTCCGCAAACCAACCGGTATTTCATATTTCCGAACTTAACGCCGCATTTTGTCTTGTTACCAGATCGAGAAAATGAAAATAACTCGTTCCTCCGAATGGGAATTAAATTCACAATCGTCGCGTTTACAAGTGAGACGTCACTACGTTACGACATCCAAAAAAAAACTATATTATGTAAAATATTACAAAAAAACTTTAAATTTATGAATTTATACTACTAAACACATATAATTTGGAACTAAAAAACTAAAAAAATGATAAATTCAACAGGTGTAGTAATATTGCGAGCGGACGCGCAGCCCCCCTTCGCCTACAACGCGATACCGACGAGGACGCCCTACGCACTCAACGACGTGTTCCGCCTCACCGAGAAATAAATTAATTATTATATGTGTCTTATACAATGTTTGTGAATAAGTACAATCTGTATTTAACGGTAGCGTGGAAATGGTCTAGTTTTTTGGATTATATAACAAAAGATTATTAGGTTGACTAAAAAATAACTAAAAGACTAAAAGGAAATGACTAATATTTTTTTTAACTAAAACATGTAATTGCATATTTTTGTTGTTATATCTTACACTGAAATTTTACTATATTAAACAAAGATTTCTTGGTGTTCCCAACTGTTTTGAAATATAACAACATGTTTTTTTCGGTGTGGCCGGTCAGATTTGAAAATCTAAAGTGAACTAAAACTAAACAAGATAACTGTTTGGGAAAAATATATATTTAGTTTCTGCATGTATACGTTCATTTCCTTGGCATTGGAACTGACTGGACTTGGCATTTATATACATAAATGAAACAATTTCAATAGACGTGTCAAAAAATTGCTTTCAAAACAAATAAATATCCGGTATAAATAGTATACTTTAGTAGTGTAGACCATTTCTGTGCGAATTGCAAGTTTTCTTAAATGGATATGAATTCCAAGTTATAACAACGCCATCTAGGGACGAGTATAAAAAATCAAAGGAAAAGTTGATTTATTATCCAGCGATGAGTGATATTTTATAGAATATAGTTATATTTTTTACTTTTCTTTTGGTAGAATTTAAATTCTTATTAATGTAACTTATTGATTTTAATCGCCATCTTTTGGATATTTTTAGTACATAACATTTTTCTTTAGGATAATAAGTCCAGTGATACAATACAAACTTCCTTATTTTTACTTTAACTTAAGTATTTTATTATTTTGCTAAATCTATTCAAAGCTTTTGCTAAATATCTTAATAATTAATTTGATGTCGATCATTTTATGAAAATTTTATTGTTCTTATATGAAAGTGCCATCTGGTTCGGCGCGTCTAAATTGAATTTTATAAAATTAAATTAAATTAGATTTTATAAAAAAAATCCGATCTACATCAAAAAAAGAAATTTTAATTAAAGTCAAACATTTTTCATAAGAAAATAAAAACACGTAAATTCATTTAAAACGGCGATATTTTTCTTCCATAGCTTATTCGATAAAAACTTGATCTGACACTCCACCGTGTAGTGTATAAATAGTTATAATAAATATCAGTTTATATAATATTTTTGTAATGAAAAATAGATGTTACCACTGCTTTTGTAATTTTCTAGCTTGCCTTAGTTGAAGTAATATTTATATTTCCCGTGTGATCGATGGATAGTTTTATGATAAATGATTTTGCCATTACGATGTATGTACCTAGGGTAAGGATGTACATTATAATTGTGTTAATTGTAAGTTTTTAATAAAAAGAAATAAATACATTTTTACTTGAATTAGTTTATTTTCATTTTTTAAGTCTTAACTTATTCTTAGAAATATACTTATAATTAATTTACACTTAGACTTTAGATTTTACATAAATATAACTTAGGATTTAATCAGTCACAAGGATACCATCGTACTCAACAAAATTTTCAAGGGAACATGAATATGTAAAGTTTGCCTCACACAAATACACTGTTTGATTATTCACTATAAGTCAATATACCAATAATATTATATAGGTAATAACAACAATTAACTATAAATACTACGTTTTAAACATATTGATCTATTCTCGGAGCTTTGTGTTAAACAATTAGTGGATCACCTGTAACTATTTCGTCATCTTCCGGACTGGTTGTAGTGCTACTTTTAATTTTATCTTCTTTAATAAAAATAAATTCATTCTGATCAGAATTTTCTTCTGGAGACATACTATTCTTCCTAGTCGACGATTCTTCTATACTTTGAGGTGTTGTGGTCTCAACTTGACCACCAATTATTGCACCGCTACCCTTTTGGAGAGCTAGTACTGGTACCATTTTTCTTTCGACCCTCGGATTGTATTTTTGGTTTTTCAATATATCTCTTATCTTATAATTTCTTTGGGTATTGACGTTTGTAAATGGTGGAGAGGCGATTGCTTTTACTTTATCAGATGCAGCAGTTTTCATATATCTTCTACGCAAAGGCTTCTCAGGTTTTTTCGATTCGTCTGAATCATTTTCATTTGAAGTATCAATATCAGTAAAATTTTGGAAACGATTTTCAAGATGTTTTGAATTTTTGTGATTATTTTTCTCAGTAATTTTGTGTTTTTCTTCATTTCTGAATTGATTGAAATTACTTTGAGAACGTCTCTTGATAAAGTTAGATCTTTGTAGAAGTTCTTCCGCGTGGTCAATAGCGTGTGGCTTGCTCGTGAACTTTCTGGTTTGCATCAATTTTGGGCGCCTTGTACTTTGTACAGGCGAGGTAATTCCTATTGGAACATTATGTTGTACTTGAAATTTAGAGACACGATCTTTTCTTTGGCCTCTATGAGGTAAATGATAAGATGTCTTGGCTGGTTTTTCTAAAGACACTACGAACTTCTTCGTCTTCCTTAAAACTGTTCTACCTTGATGTGACATCAAGGATACGTTGGCATTGATTTCTCCATTCTGTAGATTATGAGATTCTGACGAGTCATCATCACTCTTAACTTCTACGATGTTTATTATAAATATTAAAACAACTGCTACCTGAAAATAAATGGGTAATTATAAATAAGTGCAATTTTCAAATGAAAATTATTAAACTGTAAAAAAATAAAGCATTGTACTGTTTCACACAGGCTTATTACAAACAACAATAATAATAAGAATAAAAATGACAATTAGGCCAGTCGTTGCGTAGGGGGCAGCAGAGTGTGATTGTAAACATGACTGGTTGTGAGTTCGAAACCTACTCGAGGAAATATTACTTATTTAAAACGTATATTTCTTTTTTTTTCCTTCTGGTGTAGAGTTCCGCCACTCAACCCTCAAAGCCTCTAAAAAAACAAACAAAGAAAATGGCCAGAAATATAATAATGCCTATGGCATTATAATAAAAAAAATATATAAGTATGTTATTATGGTGTTACTAGAGAAGATATTACTTACCGGTATCAACTTCATTGTAGAGGTAAGATAGATAAGGTATCCTAAGACGATGCTATACTCTAAAGGGATCGTCACAAAATGATACGTTTACGGTTAAATCATGCCTTTAAATACAAAAAGGAATTATAATAATAAAATGATTATCACTCAAAGATACTTTGTTAAGTACTTCCTACCTATGACTTATTATAATTTACTTTAGAAAACCTAATTACTTTCTTAAAAATTCTCATTAGTACGTTTTTAAGGATGGATTTATTCTTAAGTAGGTAATTAGTAATTTCCAAATGTTAAAAAGTATGACAATTCAGAAGAAAAGGTAATAAAGTATAAGCTAATCGTAATTTTATAACGACAAATTATTAAACAGATGAATAGCGATTTTGAGATCGCTAAAATTATTTATAAATATTATGGTATTTTGTGTAGGTATCTATATTTCTTAAAACTGTTACTTACTGTTACTATTATTAACCCAATATAAAACAACCCTAAACAATAATTTTTAAATATTTCATTAATATCATTGTTTCTCATTTGATAAAAATTGTAGACCCACATTACATCCGACGTACCCTTTACACACTACGTGATGAACGAAAGAAATAATCAAATGAGCTTAGCATATAATATAGGTACATTTCGGATATTTTTTTGATAAAATGAAAATGGACTTAATACTTCTGATATTTAATCAAAATTTTAAATTAAAAAATATAAAATATTTTAAATTCATTGGATTAAGAAAAAAATCTTTTGTATTGGATACGACGGTTTAAAAATGTTTTTGATGCTTACATTATTAAACTAATATTAGTGGATGTTGAGTAGAAGAACTTAACGGAGTTTAATCTACGGAGAACGAGAAAAAAAATCACAAATATTGCCTCGAATGGGGTTCAAAGTTGTAACCATTAAATTTATTTTTAGAGTTGATCCACTGTAACACTATGACCTACTCTCTTTTTGTTTTTGACTGGTCAAGCGGGCTCGGCGAGTCGGCCAGTCGGAATGAAAGGTTCGGTACAAAAATTGGAAGTCTCGAGCTTTATCTAAAATTCAGACTTAGCTTAGCCAGAACCCTTTCATCTGATACCCCACTTGAAATAGCGGCTTTATTACCAAATTTCGCCTCTATGATATATTATTTTAAGCCTATTATTTCTTTAAATTTAATCACAAATGTATAGGTTTCAGATTTTTTCTGAACTAGAGTACTAGTTAGGTAGTAACCTATAGATGCTAGCTAGTACTATACTAGTACTCTATTTTCGATTCCGAAAGTACCCTAGATTCGATTGATTCCCTTCATAGTTTCGAAATACGAATTTTTTGCAATATAAACGGCCATATCTTTTATCTAAGTAAATATACAAATATGTTTTTAACAGGAAATTATGGCGCCGTAGATCTGAATATGTTGTTTTAATTTGAACTCAAGCGTCAACTCGATACTCAAGCGTTCCTGAGATAAAGGGTCTTGACAGATAGACACATCAAAGTGATCTTATAAGGGTTCCTTTTTTTCTTAAAAAGTACGGAACCCTAACAACGCTAACTTATAATTTCTTTAATTTAAAATGAAAAAAATTATGATGCTTGAAATATCATTTCTAATTAATTTATACTCGTAGTAGAAAAAATTAAATAATAAGTAAATCTATAGTAGACTGAAAAACTATTAATGAAGAAACATTATAAATATAATATTCTTTATTGCATTCAACATAAAATAATGTACATTTAACAGAAAAAAAAAAGATTAGTCTCGGTGGAGTTATCTCTTTAACAGATTTCTTCAAGTCAACATATGGAAGTGCCAACCTATGGAAGGGTGAAAGTTTTTAGCGAGAAAACAAAATATTCAGTATGAAAATAGAGCGAATGTGAATCTAAAATTTAATATATAAAAAAGGGGAATTTTTAACAATTATTATGAAAACTTTACCTAAACATATACATACACATAAATATAATATAAACAATACATAGTTATATTAATGATAGTTAAACATCATAATATTATGGTTAGTTCATTAATTAAATATACTTTTAAAGAAAAGTTAAATGTTATAATTAATTGGCTTTCTTGAATAAAATTGGGAAGATTTCAAAGTAATTCTTTCTTTCAGCTTCAGTACCAGGGTAGGCAGAGGGAGCCTAACACTATAAGTATCTACTATTTACTTCTTTAAATAAACAATTCAGGTGAAAATGTTATAAATATTAAACGAGATATTGACGTAAAGCCACGAACGACCTTGGCATGAGATACCTTTCATAACAATTATAAGTTCTCAATAAAAAAAGTTTTACTTTAAATCAGTTATTTTATTTTTCTCACTGTCATTTTCAGTCTTATAACTAAATCTTAGAAATATGTTTACATAATAATTTCTACAATTTTCTTAGGAAGCTACTTAAATAGAACTTAATACAAAAACTTATCTTTAACGCTTAATACGAGTACGTCGTACATATAACACCCTAATTTATATATAATTAATTAAATTTTGCTTCTCAAGTTCTCCTCTGCTCAATTGCTTACAACTTATATTAATATAATGGGATCCATGGTCACTATTTCATTATCTTCAAGACTAGTTTTAGTTCTATTTTTTAAGTTAAGTTTATCTTTTTCTTTAACAAAAATAAATTCAATTTGATCATCTTTTTCTTCTGAAGACAAATCTTTGTTATTAATAGACGGCCTTTCTAAATTTTTTGACGTTGTTGTTGCAATTTGACCGCCTGTCATAACGCTGCTCTCCTTTTGTAGAGCTAGTGCTGGTACCATTTTTCTTTCAACCCTCGTATTGTATTTTTGGGTCTTCAATGAATCGTTTCTTTTACGATATCTTTGGGTATTTACGTTCATAGACGATGGTGGAGAGGCGATTGCTTTTATTTTATCAGATGCAGCAGTTTTCATATATCCTCTACGCGAACGCTTCTCATTTTTTTTCGATTCATTTGAATCATTTTCACTTGGAATATCAATGTCTGTAAAATTTTTGAAATTATTTTCAATGTGTTCTGAATTATTGGTTTGAGAGTTATTCTTCTCTGTAATTTTATATTCTTCTTCATTCGCAACCTTATTAAAATTGCTGTGAGAGCGTCTCCTGGTAAATTTAGATCTTTGTATAAGTTCTTCCGCGTGATCGACAGCATGTGGCTTGCTTGTAACCTTTTTGGTTTGCATCAATCTTGGGCGCCTTGTCCTCTGTACTGGGGAAGTAGTTGTACTTGTAACATTATTATCTTGCACTGGAAACTTAGAGACACGGTGTCTTCTGTGACCTCTATGAGGCAAATTAACAGTAGTCTTGGCAGGTGTTTCTGTAGACACTCTAACTCTCTTTGCCTTTCTTGAAACTGTCCTACCATGATGGGAGGTTGAGGACGAGTTGGTTTGGACTTCTCCATTCTGTAGATCATGAGATTCCGATAAAACATCATCACTCTTAACTTCTATGATGTTTATCATAAATATTAAAACAACTGCTACCTGAAAATAAATGAATAATTTGATATAAGTCAATACAATTTAAAATTCAAACATGTAAAGTACAATAACTAAAGCGTCATATATATGTATATATTGCATTATTAACAAAATCTGTAAAATATCAGGAATGTGTCATACAAAGTAATATGAAAATATTTTTCTTTTATATTTGCAATAGCAATAAATATAAAATGGCCAGGACCAAGCAAATAATGAAAAGTAAAAAAACTTATGATAAAAAACTGAAATTTAAAACTATATATTTTTGGTACATAATATTATGGTGTTCCTAAAGAAAATATTACTTACCGGTATCAACTTCATTGTAGATATAAAATATCTTCAGGGAATGTTACTGTTATGTGTGAAAGTCACCAAATGATACTGGTACGAGTAAATCATGGGTTTAAATACAAAAATTTATAATAATCATTAAACTGTTATCACTAATAGGCAATTTGTTAAGTACTTCCTACCTGCGCCTTATTTTAATTTAACTTTAGAAAAGCTAATTATTTCCTAAAAAATTAGTACACATTAATCCTCCCATTAGTACACATTAAGGGCGAGTAAGATATATTTTTAGATAATTATCTACTACTTTGCAATTGAAAAAATATATTAAATTCTTACTATTAAAAAAAAAGCTGCAAGCTGTATCCCGCACATAGCAGGGTAGGCAGAGGGAACCTAGTGTTAAGACACTCCGTTCCCAACTTTCTGCAGAAATCTGGACGCATTGCATGTTGAGTGGCAGAACTCAACGCCGGGCTTTGCCTCGACACCAGAGCGTAGAAATGGAAATATAAACATAAATAAATATTTTATGTTCTCGAGTGGGTATCGAACCCACAACCGTCATGTTTCAGTCACACACTTATGCCGCTGCGCCACGACGGCCTCTATTATTACTATTTTATAATTAAAAAATAATAAATTAAATCTGATCAAAAAATGTAATGTTACATTATCATGGAAGTCATTCCATTCCATTAATAATTGTAGTACCGCAAAACCTACATCCGACTTTATTTGAATGGTTATATTTAACCACAATGGTTATATTTAAACATTCAAAACAATTGTTTATGCTGTGTAATCTTATAAAACTTGTGTGTTGCTTCAGCACAATAAGCTGATCTCAGCAACGTCGATGATCTTTAGTACATAATTTTAAAGTTTTCTCTTTCATCCGGCTGATCCGTGATTTAGTTACAATTACGATTTTTGAAGTTTCTTAAAAATCTTAATTTTAGATTTTTAATATTTGCCTTTTAATCATTGAAGCATTGTTTTTATGACAGCTTTTTATTGAATAACAAATCTATACTTATAATAAAAGAGTAAAAATATTTTGTCTGTACATTTAGTATTTTTGACTGAAATGGATAGAGGGACATTTAAAAAGAATAATAGAAAGTAAAAATATATTTTGTTAATTTCTTGTCTGTCTGTCTATCTGTCTTTCAGTTTGTCCTATTTTATTTCTCGACCATCTGAACTGATTGTAACAGGACTAACATTGAAAGATAGCGGAATTCTCGTAGGGTCGGAGGATTTACGCTGGAAAAAGGGTTTGCCGGGCGCACGTACTTATAGCCTACCTCAATACATGTGAAATGCTGGTGTGGAATTACTTAACTAATTGGTTTTTCTTAAATATACTAAATAAATATACGTAAATAAAATCATATCCATTTCAAAAAACATTAACTATAAAACAATAACAATCGCTAAAAAGACTTATCTATTTCACTGGAGTGGAGTGTTTTGGTATCGTGTAAATAAATATGTATATGCACTTGAAAAAACACGGTATTTTTAAATAACAATTATAAACCAAATATTGCACAAAAAAGGACAATATAATACTTCAAATTTCTTATGATGTGAAAGTAAGCACTGCGTTATGGAATGATAATGATATACCACATAACTTCCTCCTCGTCTTATTCTAAATCTTGATATCTCTATATTTTTAATATTATACAAATATTACTTTTACAAACAATCTCAATCAAGAAAACAGTGAAATCTAAAAATTTTGCCAATTTTTCCAAGTCGAACTAAATACTTTAATTTGATATTCTCTCAGGTTCCTAAAACCTGAAAATAAAGTGTCTTAGTGGTATTGGAGTGTTTTTTCATTAGATTTCCCAGGTTCCGTCTACAGGCAGCTACCGCCGTCTCGGAAAGCTGTTCTGCTATATAATAATACTCTCATTTAGATTGATACATTGCCATTTTTCTAATAATTGTAACTTTTAAAATATATAAACAAGTTTTTGATATATTGTATTAGTCAATAGATCAACAATTGAAAATATTTATCGTAAAATTTGCTATTTTACTACGAAGCCCTCCCGCCCAGTTCAGTTCACGCCTATATGAGTACATACAAGGTACTACGGCACTTCATCTTAAATTAACCTGCCTGATAAATATTTTTAATTGATATTTAAATTTGAGGACAAGGAACATTTAATGTAAAGTTGAATAAGGCCAGAACGAAGACATAAAAATATTAAATATTTTATTTCTACGAGTAGAAATCGAACCCACAACCTATTGAGTTTACAGTCACAAGC
The DNA here is from genome assembly GCA_016802625.1 of Heliconius numata. Lineage (NCBI taxonomy): Eukaryota > Metazoa > Arthropoda > Insecta > Lepidoptera > Nymphalidae > Heliconius > Heliconius numata. Next base: position 3,699,435 of record JAEBDU010013289.1, on the reverse strand, counting down.
TCATTAAGACCCCCGTGACAAGAGCAAGACTGGCCTTAGTGAGCAGTTATTTATGAAAATATGAGCTTGGCGCTTTATCAAAAGTTGTTCATCCTGATTAGCGCTTTTATAGAGATATGAAAAAAGGTTAATAACAAGCTCAAAAATATTTAACGTTGTACTTCCTGTTAAAAGTGTGAAAAAAAAATTTAAAAAAACATGTGGCTCTTGTGTCAATTTTGTTTAACATAATGAGAATTTTATTTAGTAAAAGCTACCTACGCTTATAATAATCTAGCTTTGCGGTTTAGAAGAATTTAACTAATTAAATCTTTTAGATATAGAAGATATCGTAAATTATTAATAATTTATGTTTTATACTGTTAGAAAACGGAAGCGGTTATCGTTTTTAAAATAAACTTTAGTCTTTTTTTCACCTAAATCTACCCACTTTTACACTGGTACGCTAACAATACTATATATATTTATTAGTACGTGATTCAAATTCAAACTTAAAATATCCATATTCGTAAATTACAAGTGAGTGGCTGTGATTACAGTAAAATTTAGAGGGAAAAATGCGGGAAATTTTGGAGAGAAATGATGGCAGTTTACCAAATAGGTTGAATTAAAATAAAAAAATTAAAACATTTTAATTTGAATAAAAATTAATTATTAAACTTTTGTTAAACAGTCTGGTTATGGTGAATTAAAACAACTGGTTGGTGGTGTATACCTAAAAATATTGAAAAACACAACTTTTAAATAGCTAAATTATGCATTTTCTGCAAGCTTTTCGATTTACACGGTTTTGACTTGAAAATTTTTAATTTTCGATTTACACGGTTTTCTCAGGAACGTATCTACCGTGTAAATCGGGGGATAGGTGTATTTATATACGGCTTATATACTTTAAATATTAATATTTTTTCTTCTTTAAGTATTAACAAAGAATTCTTTTATAGACATTATTTTATGAGTACACTAAAGGGTTTATAAAGAAAATAAATCATATAAATGTATCACTGTTTTATTAAGTAAAGCTTATATAAATATAACATATTGAGTACATTATTATAATGAGACTTAACCTAATTTATACAACAAATTTCAATCTAAAACAATAATACTTAATAAAAAATAATTGACGAGTCATTTATGTTTTTTCTACACTATGAGACATGTAATAATGATATCTTACAATAGAACAACTAATTTAGGAGTGGATATTTTTATAAGTAAATTCTGGACTCATCGGCCAGTCCTTTGCACTGAATTTAGTCCCTGAAGTTGTTGGAACTCGTTCTTCTTCTATTATATTAATAGACCTGTTAAAGAAAAAGATATTGTTTATACACTTTTGTCTGATTAATATATTTCTAAATGTCTATACATTTTATGTATTATTATTATTTTTCGTAATGCGTGATAATATAATCCATTTATTATTAAACTATTTGATAAAACTTACCTCTCCTGTCTAGATTTCGATTCGTCTACAGCTTCAGCCACTTCCATTTTATCATCAGCAGGATTTGTCGTGCTAGCTTTACGTCTAATAAAAGCAGACTTCTTGTGATCAACTACTACTGCTGCATTCTTTTTAGTATTGTTATTGTTATCATCATCATTTTCCAGAGTCAACACTGGCATCTTTCTCCTTTCAACCCTCGGAATATATTTTTGATTTTTCAATAAATCTTTTATTTTGTAGTTTTTTTGGGTAGTAGTGCTTGTTAGGGGTGGTGATGTCACCACTTTTACTTTACGAGATTCAGATGCTTTCATAAATCTGCGCGGTATGGGTCTTCTTACTTCTTTAGATTCATCAGAATTATCCACATTTGTAAAATTTTGAAAACGAGATTCATTATTCTCAATGACTTTGCCGTTGACTTCATTTCTATCAGCATCCTTCAAAATTTCTTCAGTTCCAAATCGGTTAAATTTACTTGGGGTACGTTTGTTATAGAAGTTATTTATTACCACAAGTTCTTGTCCTCTGTCAACGGCATGAGGCTTCGAAGTAAACTTCTTAGTTTGCATTACTTGAGGGCGATTCGTGGTCGAGGTAGAGGATATTTCGATATTTTCTTTTTGATTGTTTTGTTTGAGTTGGAATTTTGGCACAAAAGGCTTTTTCTCACCCCTTTTAGGTAAAACAAACGGCGTTTTATCAATTGGCTCAAGGTTTACCATAAACTTTTTTGTTTTGTTTATAAAATTTGTATCATTCAAATGTGTTAGGGACACATTTAATACGTTTAGCTCTTGATTTTCTACAACAGGTGATTTAATTGCATCTTCGTCTTCAGCTTTAACCATATTCACTATGAATATGAAAACGGCAAGAATCTGAAAAATGATTTCCAAATATTATGTTAGTAAGTAATTATGTTTTTTATTTTTATAAAATAACCCAAAATAAAACTTTCTTAAAGTAAAAGTAGATACCTCTGCATATTTTTTATATTGAGTTTTGATATTATTACTTCGATAGGCTTACTTATTTTTAGCTTCACGCTGTATACCGCACATAACAGGGTAGACAGAGGGACCCTGAGAACTTGGTGCACACTTCATTTCTATTAATACACTTCAGTTCCCCACTTTCAGCCGAATTCAGGGAAAGTGGCGAAACTCAAGGCTACGATTTGCTCGGTGTAGAGACCGATGAAATGAAAATATTCAACATTTCATTTCCTCTAGTGGGAATCAAACCCACACCGCTTAGCAAAATATCAGCTGCATCACGCACAATGCAGGGTAAGCAGAGGGAACCTGGTGTTAAGACACTCCGTTCTCCATTTTGCGTCGAATTCTAGAGCAATTGCATATTGAATGAATTGAATGAATCGAAATTCAACACCGCTCATTGCAGCGGAACTCTACGCCACGTTCATATACAAATACTTATATTATATTAATTATAATTTCCTCTAAAAAATATATAAAATGAAGACTTACCTTAATAGATTGCATTGTGAATATTACAATATTCTTGAATGAATTGAATGTAGCACTCCTGAGGAACTATCACCGACTGATATATGATAGCAAAAGTCCTGGCGCTTAAATATAGAAAATTTAATATACTAATAGCACTAATGGATACTTTGTTAAGTACTTAAATAAAAAAAATGATAATTCATTATGTCATTGTAGAACTAATTAAGCATTCTCATAATGTATTATTGTTAATAAGTAATTAGAGTTAAAAAAGTTTCAACTAAAAACCTAGATATCGATAGTTTAAAGCAAAATTTGTTACATAATTTTAGCTTACACATAAGAATAATACAATGAGAACAATTTATGTAAAGAGGTATATGTCTCACGTTCATAGTATTTGCATATGCATGCATGCACAATTTTTATGCCAGCATTAATTGATATTTTTAGCTAGGGCTAGGGCTAGGCTAGGGCTAAATATGGTGATGAATTTCTTTACGTATCAAGCAATTAAAGTATTATTTAAACAATGTGAAAATTGAAGAAACTTTTGGACTTCCGTCATGTTATATCAGTCAAGTTTTAAATATCTAGTGCGTGTAAGCGTGTAGTAGAGTCAAGGGTCAAAACGGCTGGTGCGGTCTGATAACAAAACACTGCGAGCATTCACCCAAAGCTATAATACACATATAATTTTAACGGAGTTAAAATACTTGTTGCCCAGACTATTAATAACGTAATTGATATAATATTTTAATTTAGTTAAAATACAGCTTCACTCTGTATCCCGCACACAGTATGGTAGCGAAGAGGAACCTAGTATTAAGACACGCAGTTCTCCACTTTCCGCTGAATTTATTAATTATTATATTGTTTATTCAAATTTTAATTCGAGACTTCAATGAAAATACTTTTCTTTTTAAATAAAATGATAAGTTTATATTCTTTGTTTTTATCTTAATTTTTTTTAAATTCTTATAAAAAATATATTAAGTAACAAATTGCTAATTAAAAAATACGATATGATTTAAAAATAATAAATAGAATATTTATGAACAAAAATAGCCTAAAAAAATATTTAACTAAGCACACCCTCTACTTCAAACATAGGTAAATGAGTTATTGTATTTCTAAAATCAGATATTTCGCAACAAAATGTATAGCCTTCAAACGGATTGTCGGGATTCCACGACAACCAGCGCGTGAAGAGAGTGTTGCCTCTACATATATCTGCACAGAAAAATAACTCTCTGGCCTCTTTTATCGAATAATATGGATTATTAATACCTATGAAGGCAACACCTCGCTTAGTACTAAGTTCATATACAACTTTGTAATAATACTGTGGTACTCTTATAACAGGATTATTATTGACATCAGTATACAGATATAAATCAACAGTTTCATTTAGTTGATTCAAAAGCTGCGTCACTCCATATGTACCAGTGTATACTGTTGTATTATAGCCTGATGCGTGAATGTGGTTTCTAAGATCTACTTCTAAAGTATTCCAATTGCCACCATTAAAACCAGTCCATTGAGGAGCACAATTGATATAGTGAAACGTTGCTCGTTCCCCAAATGCAAACACAAAATCCGTTTTAGCAGCTAAATGTCCCCTCGATAACATTTGATTATCAGTGACATAACTCTCTACTCTATTTCCAACTAGCCGTGCGATAGCCATTTTAAGCTCTCTCGGTGAATATAAATATGTGACAGGAACTGAACCGAAGTTACCATCATCTATAAAGAAAGGTCGAGTCACACGCGTCTGGTACCGCGCGTTGTAAGCTTTTTGCGTATATTTCGAATAAATAGCATTAAAATTATTCGTATCAAAACAACTTTCGTATACAGGATAGAAAATATTCTCAACTTTGTAACCAACTTCGATTATGTGGTTTCTTTGGAAACAAGTTCTGTTTGTCCGTTGACTGTAATAAGTTGGATAATCTGAGCACATAAACTGGGAAAACATTCCAGGGGGTAGAAGCCAATCATTGTTACTAAAATATTCTCCACTGACACATTTAATGGAACCTGCTGACAGCTGTTGAGTAGAACCTGGATGCAATATAACGCCAGAACCTTCACAGCTCAATATAAGCACATCTCCATTGTTTAGCTGAACGTTTCCATCTCCATCGTCAGGTTCTAACAGCAGTCCGTTTCTTAATATAATTGGGAGTGGCTCTCTGAAATGATATCGGCTATTAAGTGAACACTTTTGTTCTTCTTGTATACTTAGGACACTGAGTATCAACCAATATAATGCAAACATAATATTATAATTTGTAAATTAATTTCTATGATGTTGAACTGTGTAGAAACTAGAATTTTATGTCAAGCTGACGTTGATTTTTGAGTGACTTTTATTGCACTTTTTTTTTAATAAATATATTAAGAAATCTAAAGACATCTAAAGTTAAATTAATAAAACGGAAATCAACAAAGACCAAGAATTTAAAAAGATACATTGAAAAATTACTAATACTAATTGAATAGAAAGGGAAGAAATAAATAATAAAACAAATTAGATAGATAATGAGATACGGTATGAAATTATTAAAATATTATTTGTTGTTGTCTTAGTGATAAAGAGAGTCAATCAATTCTACATATTACAAGTTTCGAGACAACTAAAAATAAAGTGAAAGATTATACAACGTAGAGCCGTTCGAATCATTAAGGACCCAATGAGCTGTGAAAGGCTTGACACTTTGGGTCTGCGTAGAGACGTCTCCTCGCTGTGCGTTCTCTATCGCATTTTTCATGGTGAGTGTTCTGAGGAACTGTTCGACCTGTTACCTGCCGCCGAATTTTCCAACCGCACAGTACGTCACAAACTTAAATACCATCCACACCACCTGGATACGTGGCACTCCACTACTGTGCGGTTTCGTAGAAACTTCCTTCCACGCGCCAACGAACTGTGGAATGGCCTACCCGCGGCAGTGTTTCCAGGTCGGTACGATATGGGTACCTTTAAAAAGCGCGTCTATCTCCACCTCAAAGGCCGGCAACGCACCTGTAGCTCCTCCGGCGCTGCACGGGGTCGTGGGCGGCGGTGATCATCATCAGGTGACCCGAACGCTCGTTTGCCTTGTCCTTTTTCCATAAAAAAAATCCAAAAAAAAATTAAGTGAAAATTATTTGTTATTAAAATATTCTAGTTCATTATTAAAATACCATTTTGATTGAACGTGATTTTTATTATAAATACCTAAATATGCTTACACTATTGAACGTGATTTCAGTGTCTTAAGAAAAGTAAATTTCACTCAAAAATATAAACAAATTAGGTATCATTAAATGTTTTTACAAATATTTTTTAAATTCTTTAAATTCATATAATATAATAATAACCATCTCTCATCTCTCTCTCTCTCTTTCTCTCTCTCTCTCTCTCAATAATAACAACAAAGACTTCCCTTTTTACCTTGAGAGGTAAAAGGCATTTAATTTTGCCACGCTATTGTAAAAATATTAAAGATTAAAAAAAAACGAAGCTATTCATAGAATTTTATATTATCTGAACAAAAACTACCTACACAATTAACTAAATGGGCTTACAAATTTAAATGGTAGACATTTTTAGAGAGCGTTTTGTATTAAGCTTAGTGGCTCGACCCAACTACTATGCAGGCTGCATAAAGTTTTATAAAAAAATTAAAGTGGATGGTACTATGAAATATTTCCCACATGTTTTCTTGATTTATTAGTTAAAACAAAGGGGGGTTTCATTTTTTTAAAAATACTTTTGTCAAGTAATATTTTGGATATTTTCAATAGATTAAAAATCTTTGAAAAATATTATATTTTAATATAAAAATATTATAAGATAATATATTTTTTATAAAAACATCTACATTTGAAATTCGAACTTATTAACGAGCGGAATAACATACATCCAAATTACACCATGATAGCATAGTAAAAAAAAAAGAAACACAATTTTATTTCACAAAAAAGGTTTACTATTTTATACATAAAAACAAACATAGCTTCATTTATTAAAGTATATATTATACATATACAACATAAATACAGTATCGTGAAGTATTAATTTAGCTCTATTTACACATCTATTTAAATCTAACGTTATATTATTATTTGGGTGGCGAGTGCCAAAATATACTCGTATACCTGCTTCCTCAATGAGTACCGTCACAGTCACACAATGGCAGCCAGCCACTATTTTATCTAACTACAAAGCGCTTTCAACGGAATATTTCATTATTCCCTTTTAAATATTTCCACATATCTCTAACGCTCATATCAAAGTCAACTGTTGAGATGAACGGACGTTTTGAAAGATGATAAAAGTGTTTAGTGGACATGTGTTTGTGGATTTGTGATACGAATATGTATCGAACGGTAAGTAGCTTCAATTGTAAGAATAAATAGAAATTACATTTAAAAAAATACTTGTAATAATCCTATTTCCTACTAATATTATGTGAAAATTTATGAGGACGAATATTTGGTCTACTTTCTCGTAAAATCTGCTGAACGGATTTAGATGAAACTTTACAGTCATACAGCTGATACATCAGAGAAACACATTGGCTACAAATTATTTTAATAATTTTGTTTAATTTGGATATTTAACAGTAAGTTTAATCGAGCGAAGCCCCGTTTGTGTGGCTAGTATAATAAAATTTAAATTAAAGTCTGTACGAAATTCACATAGGTATTATATTTAAATTTCTCCGCTTTGGCAAGACAAAGACCCATTTGTCCCAAAATTATGCACGAATTAGAGAACAGAGTGTATCAACACTAAGCAATCCTTATCTCTTGGTCATGCAAGAGTTTCGTGAATCTGAAAAAATGTTTATTTATTATATTGGCTACTTGCCTATTTAGAGTTCGTCGTGACTCTTATTTACCGAGTGTATAGTATTGTTATTGTATTAACAACGTAATGTAGAGCATGTTATACGTAAACAAATAATAATAATGTATTTAGGAATTGTAAATATGTCAGTCAATACATATTTATTATTTATTACTTCTCAGTAATTTAAATAATCTTTCTAATGTACTAGTATAACATATATCTACATTTGTGGCCAGTTCGTGGCGTAGGGTCAGAAGTGTATGACTGTAAAAGCGATTAGTCGTAAGTTCGATCCCCATTCGAGGAAATGAAATATTTATTTAAACTTATATTTTTATTTCTTTGGTCTGGTGTGGATGCAAAGCACGACACCACTCAACACGCAATGACTCCAAAATCCGGCGAAAAACCGAGAACGGAGTGTCTTAACACTATGCCCTCTGCTTATCCTGCCGTGTGCAGGATACAGCGTGAAGCTGATTTTTTTTTAAAAGCTACACAATTGTATGGAAGAGGCACAAATGGGTTAAAAAACTGACTAAAGTTGGTTAGTCATCCATTTTGTTTAATTATAACATTCACTGTCACTGTCCCACATTCAATCTAATTATAGTTTTGTGGACTCAGAAACGAATTTTGGTAAAGGTAATAATATATTTTAAAATTTGATTTATTATTTTAGCTTTAGGCTGTATTCCGCAAATAGCAGAGGAAACCTGGGAACTTAGTGTTAAGACATTCGGTTCTCCACTTCCCGACGAATTTTTGAGTGAGGAAAGCGAGGAAATGAAAATATTCAAAATTTCATTTCTGCGAGTGGATATCGAACCCACAACCGTCGCGACAACGGGCACAAGCGAGTGGTTTTGCCCGTTGTCATAACTGCCTCTAAATTAAGTCATATAAAAATATATAAATAAATTACTAACATGCTTATTTAAACACAAAAATATTGTATTTTTGAGGTACGGAATCCTAAACACCAACAAAGTTTACAACTTAGTACATACCCGTATAGAGTAATTATTATAAACATTGTCATCTTCATACAGAAACCAAACGTTTTATTCAAGTAAAAATCATAATTTACAAGTACGTGACTTTAGAATATGAATATATATAGAATTCAACATTATTTAATAATATGTTAATGAAGTAATCATTCTGTTTCAGATATTTCTGGTGTTCCTGATACTGTTCAATGTCGCCATGTGTTACACAGTGCCAGGCGTGTTGAGTAAAGACGAGAGCATTGTAAACGGGAGTCATCATCATGCTTCAGAGGATTATAATAAATATAGTTATATTATAACTACATATTTATAATGAAGAAATCAATTTGTAATTTAAAATAGTTAACTTTTATATGTAGGTATACTTTAGACATGTTTTTGAGCCTATATTTATATCGAAAGACAGGCACTCCGAGCTCCTCGAGCGCGGGCCCGACATCCTTACGATTTCAAAGTATGCTAATGTGTAATTTCTGTTTTACTATAATAAAATTAAAATAATATTTTATTATCATGTTTAAAAATGTAACAATAATTTACTATTAAAACATGGGCGTTAAACAATTAAAGATAATTAATATGTTTACATTTATAAGTAGCAAGTACCAACTAATATGTATACAAATTGACACTATCCTGATAAGAATTTTTTTCAAGTTTTGTATTGTAATTTGTAATAGTGAGTTGAAGCGTTTGTTTGGTTAAGCGCACTTATACCAGAAACTATGCTTCGAATTGTTAAATTCTCTTTAGGTACGGTTGTCAATTAATCGAGGAAGGATATATTACGTCATGTTAATCATTTCAACGTAACCCACTTCACCTGAGATCCGAGGTTCCTCGTACACTTGCAGTGTATCATATGTAACAGAGTGTGAGATAATTAAGAACTCTTAATTATCTCAATTTGACCACAGTGGGGAACGAGTAAGCCAGTTAGGTTTAGTATATTATTATAGAAATAAATATGAAAGAATACATAGATTAACCTAATAATCTGTTCGCAAAACACATTAAATATGCCTTAGCCCAATTTCTAAGTATTGTTATAATACGAATATAAAATTGTTACTAATTGTACATTTTATTATTGCAACATGACTGATCTATAATTTATGATGTAAATACAAATATAATATTTTTCATAATTACGGGTAATTTTATTACGATTTCATAATGCAATCAAATACCTTTCAAACTTTTTACTTCATTTTTGTTTCTAAATAGACCCAAGTGTCAATTAATGCCACAAGCATTTCCCAAAAGTGTTACAAAATCATCATTTGCAATCTAAATAACTAAAAATCCTTAAGGAAAGTAATAACTTGACTAGGCTTAAACTTTAATAAAAAATTAAAAATTAAAAATAAAAATTATATAAATTTACCCTCAATATACAACAGTAACTAACTTCTTAATTAATCATTTCAAAATGTTTTTTTATTTTATTATTTTTATATTTTAAAAGTAAAATTTTTAGTTGTATCTACATTTAAATGTGACTGTGTCTAATCTATTTTTTATGTTTAACCTTGGCTATGAATAAAATACTTTCAAACAAACATGTATTTTGGTATTGTTAAAAGTCATCAAATAGTTTTTCATAGGTCATCAAGGTTACCAGTAAAAAAACTAATTTCCATACATTGGTTTACGAACCATGTCGATACGATACTTATTTTGAATTGCATCAAATAATTAGTTCAGTTCCTAAATTATAATATGTCGACCGTGCCAGTTGCCAGTCGTGATTGCAATCGGCAATAATGATCGTGGGCTCGACCCCCTAATCAAGAGAATGAGTTTTTTCCTCCCTCTCCATAATAGACAAACTGCAGCATTGAATCCACTCAACAAACCATACCTCGAAATCAACGAAAAGCGGAGAACGAAGTCTCTAATATCTCTGTCCCTGTTACAAAAATAAAAAAAATATAAGTAAGTATTATTAGTTATATTGATCCCGAATAGTATCTATAATATAACAATGTACGATGAACTGTGGGGAACTCTATCATTATGTTAGCACATCACAATTGTTGAAACGCTTGCCTGCTGCAAATTGCATATGACGACATTTCCGCTTTAATATAATAAAATAATGAAATGTGAAAAAATCTTTAAATAGCACCATTAGTTCAAGTAGGTGTTACATTCTAAACTCTGTTTTAGATCATAAAATACATATGCACTTTGTTTAATTACAACACCCAAAAAAATCAAAGAGAGAGAGGTTCAGCTACCATCGACATCAATCCATAGGATTAATGATGAAATAAACTAGTAAGCCCTCTTGGTGTAGTGATCAGATTAAATTGACTTGTAACGGGAACTGGGACGTGGATTCAATTCCACAAAGCTTATATTTACTTATTTGATGAAGCTGTAAGGTTATTTAAATCTTAATATTATTTTGTTCCCATTACATCTAATTTCTATAAGATCTTTTCACCGTATAAATATTAACTTAAATTGGAAAACTATATTTCTGGTAATTTATAATTTTTAAAACAAATTAATAATTATTATTAATAACCGTGATTAAATAAGTACTCTTAATTAGGAAGGAACAGGTTACTTGAACAACAGTCCAGTTGTTATTATTTCTTATTCGTGAAACGTTGTAAGTTGTTTTTTTTTTTGTGAAATTGTATTAAAAATGTCCTTTCCGGTAAGTAAAATAAGAAATATCAGATTCATGCTGTATCTCTCTCTTGTGTCAAGACACTCCGTTCCCCACTTTCCACCGAATTCAGAGGCATTGCGTATTTAGTGGCAGAACCCAACAATGCTTTGCCTCGACACTAGACCGAAGAAATGAAAATTTTAAATAAATATTTTATTTCCTTTAGTAGGGATCGAACCCACAACCATTCGCGTTCACAGTCACACGCTTGTGCCTCAGCGCCACGACTGGCCTCACTTACCGCTTTCCGGTAAGTGGAAAGCTTAAGTCCATATTTGGTTTTTTTTTGTGAATAAGGTTCGAGGTAAAGGTCGTTTCATGTCCAACCAGTAAATACTCGTACCTACATTTATAAAGAAATTTCTCAATGTTATTATTTAACCTATTCTATATGCAATTTTTAATTATTTTTAATGTTAATATTTAACAATAATCTGCTTACTTTACTCTAGCTTAGCTTTCTAGCTTAGCTTTCGTTATTTATTGTTAATTATTCTCACATACTTAAATCTCGAAAAATCATTTTATTAATTTGAATATATTTTTTAATATAGGTAATTGTCAGAATCTATTGATTGGACATGAAATTTCATAAAATGCTATGATCATTTTATTGTCATTCAAAAATATTATTCTGTTTCATTTATATTTTCTTTATTTTTGGAACTAAACCAACCAAATAATAATGAAATTAACATTTCAATTATTTCTTCACACAGCACATATTAATTCTACTGACCATAGCCTTAATCGCAGCAACTATGGCTTCAGCTTCAGCTTCAGAAATCACGAAAACACCATCACCACTTGGTAAAAGCAATTTTCTGAACAAGGGATCAAAAGATGAGAAAATCAAATATATAACTTTTGTAGATCAATCCAGAATAAGCAAAGGAAATGAAGTCGCTTTAATAAATCAACTTCATCCCATAGCGACTAGACTAGCTTCAATGAGGGGGTACGTACTACCTGACCATATCGTACAAATGCTGAACATGACCTTTGAAGCAATCACGTCAGTGCTGTTTGGACCTCACACCGACGTATACTGGCCTTTATTTACAAATGTTCTTCTTATGTTTATGAGGTAAGTTTTTTTTATTATTAATTCCTAATTCACCATATTAGATAATTCTTCCTAGATTGTTTCTCTGCTAGCTAAGTGTTAGCAAAGAAACATTATCTCCGTCTGTTTTCTATTTTCCCCTTTGGGTGACTAAGTACAATACGCTTAGTAATGAAAAGAAAAAGTAAAAATTTTGTCTTGAAAACTTTCTTACATATCTACTTAACATAATTTATTACTAATGAATAGTTATTTTTGCCTTTGGACAATAGATATATTTTAATTTATACGAAACGAAAGTGCGTTTGATAATTAATGTGAATATGCACCAACTTTTTTTTTTTATAATTTTACATGTAGGACTGTATTAAATGAATTTGAACTGACTACCTTCTTAAATAACTGGCAAATCATAAGCAACGCTATTTTTATAAATATTACTTAAGAATATCATCCATGAGATGTATTTCAGTCTATCGTCTCGATATCTATTAAGCGATATCTTTGTCCCACATTTTTCAAGAGCCTGGCTTACTTTTTAATCAAAGTACTATAAACTTTATAAAATACGTTTTTATTTGTTATTACAGTAATTATTACACTGAATTACATTATTCAAGATTCACAGAGGAAACTCCTTTCCTTACCGACCGCGACGAAATGAAAATATTTCATCCTCCCGAATGAAAATCGAACCCACAACAGTCGCGTTTATATTCATTAACGACAGCTATTAATACATTTATATAATAATGGTTACTTGCGCGTGTAAAACGTTGCGTGTAATTTATAATTATTGAACTAATAATATAAATAAATAGTTACATAATTATTAATTATAAATAAAACAAATTGTTGGCATCTTCGTATCTATCTTATAGGTGATTTTTTTTAAATGGTATCATTATTTAATATATATTTATTATCTTTCCAGAATGCTGATGTAATATCGGAGCTACCTTGATCCTTGTCCAGTTGCAGTCATATTTCATAATTTATCTTTTGTACTCATAAATTATGATGTTATATTTTTTTATTAATATACCTATATGTACCAACTTCATTAATAAAAACACATTTAAATGTTTTTTTATTTACATTTTAACGGTGTTTATTTGTTTGTCAATCCCTACTTAATTATGTAAGAAGTAAGAGTGGGTATCTTGGTTCACTGACTGTAGGTACACTACGGGTTATTAGTGGGTTTGGTCAATTCAATTTTCTATCTATTTAGCAAAATTGTTGAAACATGAAAGTGGCTTATCACAATATAGGCGAATTGATGTCTTTAAAAGATCTATTCATATCTGCTTAATTGAAACTAGTCGTTTGTGGGTCATAATCAGAAAAAGTGACCATTTTGTGTCTTTTCTTGTCCCGCTACTTTGAATGCGTTTTAAAAATACAATTTTAAAGATAGCTTAAATATTTTGCCATTTAAGATAAATTTACTTATTAACTTAAAGATTTTTGTAATATTTTAAATGTATTATGGCTAATAATAGTATTTTTTGTTAGTTGCAAAAATCCTTTCAAAATGCTTCCATACAATTTTTCGTGTCCCATTCACCACTTTACTTTTTAAAAATAGATTTGTTACGAATATTTATGGTTTTATTTGATTTCAGATGTGTTTATATTACTTTACATTATGCATAATATTAAATAGAACTACTTTTATTGATATATTATTTAGTAAATAGTATATATTAGTTAAGTAAATTTGTCCCAAAATATTGTCTTTTTGTTACTCAGGGCTAGTAACGTACAATTAAATTATGAACGCAATTATTTTGAATGATATTTAATATTATTTTTTATTGTGGCACCATAATTCTTAAAGTTAATGCTGTCGTAGCTACAACCAGTAGTGTTCTCGCAGCAGTTGAGGGGTTCAAATGTTTTAGAGGGAATGCGTGAAATTACATCTCAGGGTTATAAACGGCTTTTATTTTGGTAAGTATTCTATAATTTCGTTTTCTTGTTTATGTTATTTGCGTCTTTTTACAAAATCTCAAAAAAGAACTTCAGTGCTTGCACATGCAACACGTGGCTTATGAGCAAATATTTAAAAAGGTTAGAATTTCTCAGATTTTATTCTCAATTTTGTTATATTTCGTTACGTAACGGAACTGAGAAAATATGAAGCCTAGTTCATAATTACGTTACCATAGGAAGATTATGTATATAAAAAAAAATGCTGGCATATGAAAAAAATAATTAGTGACTTTTGATAACGTGAAGTAACCAAAAATAATGATTTTTAAGTTTTTTGTCTGTTTGCTTGTTTGTTTAATGTGTTTGTGCACGCTTATCTCAGAACGGCTTAACCGATTTAGTTAAAAACATTTTTTTATTCTTCCTGAAATTAGTTGTGATTTTGTAATTTTTTTTTTCTCTGGAGATAGTGCATTAATAAATATGTAGCTCAAGCGGGTGAGGCTTTTATTTAAAAACAAATAGGTTCTGTACTAGACAATATACATGAAATATTATTAAATACCTATTGATAACTATTTTTTATTTTCAGTAAGCGTCATGGCTCCTATGTCAAATGTTGATAGACAAAAAAGATATAGAGAACGTCTTAAACAGACCAATCCTATTAATGAAGATATGCGAAATAAACACTTACAAAGAATTCAACTTAATTCCCGTGATAACGACTCAAATTTTGATATATTTTAAAGTGGGTTTAATTTTATCATTAACTTTGTGATTTCTAACTAGAAATATAAGTTTATTACGTTACGAACTAGCGTTATTATATAGTTAAAATTGTCACTTTGTTATGTTTTCTTACATTTATAATCTATTAATTCAACGATTGAATCTTTAAAATTTTAATTTGTGTCTCATTAAATAAAAAAAACCAATAGTTTTATTCATATAATATTCTTATTTTGTTGTGTATAATGCCTTATAACATCAGTTTCGTAACAAACATTATCAGTATTGTTACTTATCAGTTACGTTACGAATTCGAAAATGTCCACTTTTCTGATTATGACCCTTGTATGAAAAATGATACTCTATAATATACATTACCAAAAATTAGTGCACAGTGAGTTGCAGTAACAACATAAGTGGGCTTTCATTTTGTATGAGAAAATAAAAAAAACAATCTATCTTCCCATGTTTTATTGAAAATTCACACACACAAAACAATGTTTACAAGTAATACAATAGTCCAGTCGAAATTTTTATAGAGCCAGCTTCCAATAATTAATAGAATTAGCTTTTAATTTGAAGTATCGATAATCAAGGTACATTTAGTTACTAACTATTAAACTTTATTAGTTACAAATCAACGAAAAAATATGAATTTCCAATATAATTTTATATTTTTAAAAGCAAATCCACTTGAAGAAAATTTTGCTATGACCCCTAAAAAGAAACGAATTAACTACAAGTATCGTCAGCTCTCCTTCTAGTAGACGGCAGAGGTTCTTTAAATCTTTGCATGGACCTCCAACTCGCCTTTGCGGCAGAACTATAGGTATCCATGTATTCAGTTCTTCCTGGGAAATCCGTGAACCAAGTCTGGATAGATTTTGGACTGACTCCAGTGGTCACTGGACTCGGTGGATGGATGGTGGGACGAACTTTGGGTGGCTGATCGGTGAAATGCGTGGGATCCTTGTAACAACGTAGCAGACCAAGCTTATGGCTTTCTATTGGAACAGGCGCGTTGGACTGTGCCGCAGCTATTATTTTTCGGTAATCTGATACTGGGAATGCTAGTACAAAAGGTAATTAATTAATTAATATTTTTAATTACTATATTTTAGTGATTTCACCTAATTTTTTTTTTTTATAAATGAAGTTCACTTAATATGACATAATGTAATGTTCAATTCGAACAGAAATAGACAAAATCATTTTTCAATAGTCGTAGAAAAAATCCTAAAAAAATATAACAAAAGTTTTTTCAATATATTAAATGTACATATTTTATATGAACGGTTATAAAATTGAATGTTTCATTTTAGAATGGAATCAACAGCTTTCTTCTAAATTAAACGAATTGCATCACCATTGTGATCATTCACAGCAAATTCACTTTATAAGGATTTACCTATTAAAATGTTGTTGAAATCATTGACCCCTTCGTCTTACTCTTAACTCTAAACGATTTTAATTCGATCCTCGTTAAAAAAAAATAACGCTCTAAATAAAAACAAAACGCGGAGTTGGGTTCATCTTATGAGCAAAATCTCTAAAAGAGATGGAATACTGAAACTTACGTATTTTAGTAGTAAAATCCCTAAGCCTAAATCAATATTAAAAAAAAATATTAACTTATTTTATTATACTTACACCTTTTCTTAAAAGTGGCTTGATACATTGTCATCATTTTACTGTCGAGATCGTCGCAAGGATGATCGAGTATATCATTTGTCACATCGACCATCTAGAAATAATACCTACTTACTTATGTTCAATTGAAACGTAAATGGTCATGGCGTGAGAAACAAGAAGGATAAGTTTTTTTTCTTCAAAAGGACTTTTATATTAAAACAAAGTCACGACAGGAAAATTACTAGCCTTAGATTGTGTTATCTAATTGATGAAAAAGAGACAAAACTTAAAAGGCATTATCATTTATCATTATTTATTTATTTATAGATTCTGTGGACTTTAGCATTTTTTCCATTCCAAATCGTAATTCAAATCAATTCAAACTAAAACTAAAATAGTACCTAGTTGGAACAAAGTCATTTACCTGTTTTCTTAATTGTTCATAATCTTGACAAAGTTTTTGCTCCTTTTCTAGCAATTGTTTGTATTGTTCGACTCGAGGAGAATAGGAATGGGCATCGCAGTGGCAATATGGTGCGACGGGAGCAGGTCTGATTGTCGGTGCTGCATCAGGGACAGGAGGTTCACATGGCCTAAAATACCATACATTTGTACAATAGTACGATTAGTAGAATGATATTCAATGACAAAATTATTACAAAAATGAGCTGCTAATGAGAGCAATAATATTGTCTAATAACAAAAAAACGTAATAATAAGAAAATATGGACTAAACACATATATTGGCCGTACTAACTAGGTGATAAGAAAACTACAAATGCAAAACATAGTCTTACTTTCCCACAACAGGTTTTGGAAAAGGCCAACGATATTCACTGTTTGTTGTTGTATCCATTTTACCCTAAATTTACTTAAAATTTTACCAAAATATTATATATATAGTTATAGTCGACACTGATAATTTTCTAATCAGACATAAGTTGCAATGTTATCAATTTATGATGTTAATATTTTTTAAATTAACAATTACGACCTTTGCTAACTGACACCCTACATAATTTAATACAGCTTTCGAAACGAAAAATTTGATTTGCATTATAATTTCATCAATGAGGGAAGATAAAAACATTTTGACACTTTTCTGTTTTTTATTTTTTCTATATTCCATGATGTAGACAGCTATGATAATTGTATTTAGTATATAAATATATAGTTATAAATATTATTTTTATATGGTATACATTTGTGTCTGGTAACACTCAAACTCGTTATACACCTGGCAACTCGTATGTTTTTCTGTCAGCAGTCATCAAATCAGCTGTGTATCACATACTGGGAACATGTAACATAACAAATGTGCGTATTTAAAATTTTGATGTGAAAATGTCCAGTGAATCAATTGATATAAAAGCAACTCAATGTTTATGATAATTTTTTTGTGGAAGAAACATGGCGCGCCGGAGGAGCAGCGGTATCACGAGCCTGGGATTTAACCAGGATCAAGGTTTGTCTCACTTCCTAGTTCTCCAACCGGAGTTCTTTGTTCTCTTTGGTAACGACCAAATTATTCAACATATGAGTAATCTAAGTATATGCATCACGTTATACCTGACGAACTATATTGAGACAGTTTAAAGACGAGTGGCAACGCTATACAATTGCGTTGCGTACAATACGGTTGCCACGCTCCTTGCGTTCGTAAAAACTCCACGTGTTGTTGATATTTTTGGTAGCGCGCCCACGCAGCTTACTTATGAATGCTCACTATTGTTTGCCTTTCTCATTTTATAATATTTGTTAAATTAGATTCATTATGACCACAAAGACATTAGTATTTAGTTTTGATATTCTAAAAATAAGTTATAGAAAACACTAGGTGTGTAATATTTTTTGTCTTAACTAAGAACTTTTTATTTATAATAACTGTTATCATGAATCATTTAGTAATGAGATTTTGTATGTTTTTATAGAGTTTATTCACCCTTGTATCACAGAACAAGAACTTAAATGGTCACTATTTTGACGTCATTTTTAATCTATAATTAAGTACAGCAAAACAATAGAAAAAATATGCAAAATCATTGCTATAAGTAATAAAAATATATAAAAATACTTTGTTTTGAATTATCTGTGAAAATTTATTCACATATTTTTTAGATAAACATATTTTATTATTCTTATGAACCATTACCTATTATTATTTTTTTCAATAAATACAAATATTTTTTTTTTTAAATCTGTCTCTTTAAAAAGATAAGTTGTAACAGGCATTTAACAATTTTGATGTAGCTTGAATAAGCTTCACGGTGTATCCTGCACACAGCAGGGTAGGAAGAGAGAACCTAATGTTAAGACACTTTCTGCCGAATTCTGCAGGCATTGCGTGTTGAATGGCAGAACAGTTTGAATAAGAATGTGTGGTATAGTGGTCGGAACACTTGGATTGTTTAAAACAATTGGCATTTTATTTTAGAGTGAATTACATTAAAATTGTTATGACATCCAAAAAATTTGTATTTTTATAAATCACAGGCTGCTTCACTTGCTGTTTAACATCTGGCCTGCGCGTCTATAATGTGGACCCATTGGTTGAAAAGGCTCACTACAGTAAGTAAAGATTGAATTAATTTAATAGTCATAAGTTTACAAAATTGTAATTATTTTGTATTTGTGATAATAATATGTTCTTATTCATTTTATTAATTAATGACTTGTAAATTATCCTAACACCAAACTAAAACAATTAAAATTTTTGAAGAAAATTCAATATTAGTTTAAATTTATGATATATAGGTACATACAGTATCATTATTAGTGATAATATTTAAAATATGGTTATGTATATTTGTTTTGTATAGTATTGTAGCCGTGATATAGTTTGCTGTATAGTATAGTCATAGTTACCTTAGAAACATGTGTATGCATAAATTTGCATTTTCTTTAAGTAAACTTAGACACCTGTTTTGTATTAACATTACTGCATTAATTGTTTTAATATGAGTAACACTATAATTTACAAAGGCCAATATGATTGCTTACAAAAGGTTATTTACAAATATATTATTTGTATTTACTATGTAAATAGAATTAATTACTTAGCCTGCTCTGGTAATAAAAGGCACGGCGTTAAATAGCACGCAATGTTTCGAAAATTGGGGGGAAAGTGAGACATCAAGTCTCAACTCTAAGTTCCTTCTGCCTACCCTGCCATATGCGGAATACAGAATGAAACTAAAAAATATATCTAATAAGCTATTTTTTTATTTAAATTCCAGGCAAAGAAGAATTAGGGGAAGTGTCACTATGTGAAATGGTGTTCCGTACAAACTGGCTCTTGCTAGTTCGAGCCAGACGCCCCTGCAGCCTAATGCTGCTCGACGACCAGCAACGCGCCTTCAAAGCCGAGGTTCTGTTCAAATCACCAATACGAGCGCTGAAAGCTAGGAAGGACAAGTAATATATGGTTTTTTTTATTACTAATAGAGCTAAAATTAAGAAAAATTGTTTTGTGTGACATAGTATTGTTTTTTAAATATTGTTTTAGTTTTGTTTTATTAATATTGTTTTTAGCTGGGTGTCTTTGTTTTTTAATTGTAGTATTGAATAGATTTCTTAATATGCACAAACTATACGTTATCGAGAATAAAATATAGTTAAAATATGATATCATATAAATATGCATAAATCCTGGTAATTGTTTTGATTTTAATTGTTTTTGGTTGGCTGCTTACGTCAACCAAAAACAATGAAAAACAACACGGATAGTTTGTAATCTGAAAAACATGTATGTTTTTATAGTACAGTTTTCGTCTCGTTAAGAATTACGACGATTATCATTTATTGGATAAAATTTCCGCTGTGAACCTTAAAATCTTAGATTTTGTTCATTATATTTTCCTCGATAATATACCTACAATGGTAAATAATAACTGCCTACATTTATAAAATATTTTGATTTCTTTGTTCTTTACTTTAACACAGCATAAATAATGAACACAACTAAAATTTTATGACGCATTTACACTTTACACGTCAAAGCTACATCTATTGTATGAAAATAATTGCTTTAAAATACATGAGACCGTCGTGGCGCAGTGTGTTACTAGAAGCGCGACGGTTTCAAATTCGACTACCGCGCGGGGAAAATTAATTATTTAATTTTTATTTCGCCGAACTGTAAAAAGATAAAGCGGAGAAAAGAGTGTCTTAACACTAGATTCTCCCTGCCTACCATGATATGTGCGGGATACGAACAGGGTGAAGCAAAAAAATACATAAAGTAATTAGTTGTTTTACATTCCACAAATCGTTTATTGCCGATTTTAAAATGCACATGGGCGCTAGAACACAAGGCCTTGGATCAACCTTCGAATAATAAATTTGGTTGGAACTTCCTTAACTATGTTAATATTGATTTATTATAAGTACCTGCCTACTATTTTGTATTATTAATAAAAATCTTCATTATTTTGAATAAATATTCAGTTTTTTCCTGGTTATAAGCCTGAAAAATTGATACTAGTTTTTACCAATTTATAATAAAAAAAAATATAAGTATTTTATGTAATAAATTTATAAATGGACGAACATTAGAAACACTTATTTCCTACTTAGTTAATACTAATTTTCTATACTCGAAGATTTAAAGTTTAATATTATAAAGATAATGTACCTATATTACGATCAATACAAATACACAAATATTGAATCAAATGTTTAAATAAAGAGTTCCCACATTTAAAATAATAGTAACAGTTATATATGATAGACTGTAGTATTTACTTTGAATCGATAAGATAAAACGACCTTAACCGAATAACCTAATAAATACTATAGCAATCAGTTTAGTGTTAAAGTATAGATTTTTGCAACTAATTATATATTTTTTGCGAATTTTATCAATTAATATTAACATAATTTGATATAACTTTTCCAGAACCAAAATAGAATATGATCGCTTAATTAAAATTTGGCCTCGTAGTTTTTTTTTTTATAAAAATAAGATAAATTTAATAAAAATAAATCAACTTCACGCTGTATCCCGCACACAGCAGCGTAAACAGAGGGAACCTATTGTCAAGACCCTCCGTTTTCCACTTTCCGCCGAATTACAAGTATTATAGGATAAGTTTAATGTTTTTAAAATTGGAATAAATCATATTTTCCAGGGTAGCAGTAGTACTAACGTCGTCTATCCAAGTGTTGTCACTGCCATCTCTGGCGCGCGTCGCGTTGTTGCGTACTCCGGCAACAGCGAGGCCTCTGTGCGCCATAGCGACTGACCCCAACGCATTACAAATACTTGCCGCACCAGCTCACAGGAAAGGTTCCTTACAACTGTTGGTGAGAATACTATTTTTTTTATTAAATAATTGTATATTGTATGAGCTTTTCAAATTCTACTAGTCAGTAGCTATTTAAATGTATTGAAAAAATGTGTTAAAAATGACTAAAATCGATAACAATTGATTAACTGTATATAATATTCACGAAGACGTGCCTCACTATTTTTTATTGGAGATTTTATTAGAAACTGACGTCGTCGTCAATCTGTAGGGAAACTGCTCTATTTAAAAATGTATTACTTACTAACATGTGTAGGAAGTCTTAACGTATGTTTGGAAAATCATAATAAAACTCAAAATATTGTGTTTCTCCTTAAATATTATCTAAAAATTATAATTTTAGGATGTATCTAGATCTGTAAAAGGTGCAGCGTCCAGTTCGCCAGCAGTCGTAGGCTGTCATCAAACAGATTTAGTATGTATAAGCTTGTCGGCGAACGGCGCTAAGTTAGCGACGGCGTCCGAACGCGGTACTATCATTAGACTATGGGACACAACCACTAAGCATATGCTGCATGAGTTGAGACGTGGATCGGATTACGCTGATGTTTATTGGTAAGTTATTATTTGATATCGATATCTTAATTCGTAAACCAGCTATCTCTATCTGCGTTTTTTTTTGTACATAGCAAAGTAGGCACAGGGAACCTGGGAACCTAGCGTTGAGACCCTCTGTTCTCCATTAAGGCACTCCTCCGAATCGAACCCACAACCGTTGATTATACAGTCGTATGTTGGTACGATCTAATTATTTTATTCCTTTTTAAAAACAGCTCCCAAATTTCTAGACTATAATTATGTATAGTGAACAATATAGAAATTGTTTATTAATAATATAGTAAGGATCTGACTCTTTCTTTTCAATTTTAATCCCTTGTATTCATTGTCTTACTGACTGTGTATTTTAAAAATATAAATTGTTGTAATAAAGCGTGAATGCGCGTATATCAAGCAGGCGTAGCAAACCGTGTAACACTGTTCCCTACGCGATGCCTGACTTTCGAGGTGTTGGTACTCAACGCGCTCGCTTTATAATCTTATAATAAATGTATATCGTCTAAAGTTGTTTATTTCACCATTGTGACCCAGCATAAAGTTCAACGCGGCCGCCACGCTGGTGTGCTGCGTGTCGGACAAGGGCACGCTGCACGTGTGGGCGGCGCGCGGCGCATGCGCGCGGTTGTGCGCCGCGCCCGCCGCCGCCGCCGCGCCCGCTCTCTGCGCCTTCGCGCACGACAGCGCCGCAGTGGGTGAGTTGCTCTTACCTCCACTAGGGAGCGAGAGGAAGTACTTCACTTCTTTATTAGTGTCCTTCCTCCACTTACTTCGAGGGAGGCCGAGGTAGTTCTTCACTCCCTTAGTTGGCCTTCCTGTCGCGCATAATTGATTCCTTACTATATTAGTAAGGAATCCATCTGTCTTCTTATAATTGTCAGACAGAAATTGACACTGGAATTAGGTGACTTCTCGTTAATCTACAATAATTAATACTTTACTACATTCATAATTTTTTTGTGTACAATCGTCCCAAGAACCTTGGGTTCGATTCCCGCTACGTACTTATTTTTATATGTTTATCTAAAAATATTTTTCTACCCTAATAAAACAATTATAAAAATCTTTTTTTTGTACAGTGATATGTGAAGACGGCACTTTCCACAAATTTACCTTCTCAGCAGAAGGCAATTGCCATCGAAGTGATTTTGAATACTTCTTACAGGTAAGATTAACTAATGACAGTAATCATTATTAAAATAATTTTACCATAACGTAATATAAATGATGCATGCATGCAGTCGGCATCATCATTTATATTATTTATTTATTTATAATATAAATGATGATGCCGACTGTAAACGGGATCATTATCGTTCCGCCACTTAACACGTAATATCTTAACAATTGAACTGAAAGAGCACTGCGGACAAAACGTGAAACCAAAAAGTATAACTTTAAAAACTATTATTTTTGAACTTATATTAAAGTTATATATTATTTTTCAAACATTCCTTGCCATGTTCATTTGCAATATTTAAACGTGTGTAAGGTCCAGTAAGATTCCCAACATCAACAATACCGATTTTTAAACACATCTGCTATTGTGATAATATATCAAATATACTCTTTTTGTTACTCTTTAAAATTAAATAAAATATTGTTATTTTGACAGGTAGGCGACGATGACGAATTTTTGCATTGATTGTTATATAGATTCTAACAAGGGACAACAATTATATATTGCAAAAGTGAAAAGTGATAATACACGGTAGTTTAAATTTAAGTGATTCGTATGTACACGAAATAATGTATTTTTGCTACTCTATAATTGGTTAGACATTTTAAGGCTAATATAAGTATTCCGCGCAAATGTGATATTGTTGTTTTTGAAAATAGTTATGAAATAATTAAATAATAATGAAAAAGAATAATAATAATCATTTCGAAAAGGCTATACATATAATTATATCTTTACTGAAACAAAGACTGCGCTTAAATTTAATGTTAACGAAACATCTCTGTGTACAACATGCTAACGATGTCATATAAAATGTAAAAATGTTGCCATATGTATAAATATTATAAAAGTATTTATTATTAAATAATTATGTATATAATTAATTGAATAATTTATTTTCTTATATTTACTTGTGTATTATAATAATAAATATTTAATTTCAAACACAGGTAATATAGTAAAAAAAGATTCAATATAATTTATACATTATTATTAAAACTAACATGACATTTGCGATTGTAAAGCCTTTAAATGTCATTAGCATGCTGTATACATACTTATATTACCCTTAAAACCTTGCTATTAAATTAAATTTGAATTTAGAACAGCCATTTTATATGAGCATAGATTAAAAAACACCAACTTTGTCTATGGTAGAATAAAAAATAAACATCTAGTTTTATTATAATAAATAATGTTTGCAAAAATAATTCATAAAAAAAGAGCAACGAAATATTTGCATTAACGTTTTTTATATAAAATCAAAGAATATTTAAGTAGACATGATGAATGAAAAATTAAAGGGGGTTATATAAATTTCTCATAATATAAAAAGACACAACGGGCACTAAACTGCATTTCTTATAATAATTATAAATAAAATTTAAAAAAAATGTTCTTAAATTTAAAAATGACTGAATGAGAGTGTGTATGAAAGATAAAATGCAATAATTATATTTTATGAAACTTTAAGTAATTTAGTCACATTATTTGTTCTCGATTTTAAGTAGAAACACAAGTTATAAGTTTGTGTTATTGAAGAAAAACGTTTTGTAAGTATATAATTAAAATAAAAATATTTTGACAGTTTTTTTGGCATTTGCTTGTAAAATAAAAAATATGAGGCGTCTATGATAAAAAAATTGTTTTATAAACAAATGCTATATTATAATTTAACTTTTTTAATGGTAGCTTAATTTTGTGTATTTACATTTAAATCAGCAATTATAAATATTTAATTATTGTATTATTTTTACAGAATAATGATGTGGATTATTCTATCATATGTAAATTAAAAATAATTTGTAATTGCTCATTTATTTCAAAAATATGTATTTAAAATTATAGTATGTGTATTTATGGAATTATAACATAACACACTATATAGTTTATAGTTTACAAAGTTAATTAAAAATTTAAGTCCTACGCGCAATATGTATATAAAACATAATGTTTGTGATGTCTTTGTGTTCTTTATATTAATATAATCTAATAAAAGATTTTTGTAAGGCATAAAGTTTTTGCATTTCACTTAATTATACAATATTAAAAATAAAAAAGCCTTTAAGTGATGCAAAGACTAATTACAAATATATATATAACATTTTCATATTTTAATAAAAATTGTCATATAAAATCGATTTTTTAATTATGTTTTGTTTTTTTACGCTCAAAATGATCTTGTGATTGCTCATTATATTTGGATTTTAAAAAAAATATATTATATTTAAAATAGAAAAAAAGATGAAAAATTTAATTATTATTATGAATTATTTATGTACTTGTTGATGTTTATCTTATTCACACATATAATTTGAAGGTCATAAAGTCATTTTAAATATAAATTTATTGGTGCATGCATACTTTTAGTTACAAATATTAATATATTTTAAATCATATCTTTTATTTTTAGTTATTGTTAGTTAAATTTGAACTGAAAGAAAATAGATTAACTCCTTAATATTATAAATTCAATGTAATAATATGTGAATAAGTTGATAAGATTTGAATAGTATGATATTATATATATATACAAATATTAAAGTGAGTGTTGTATTGAATAGTTATTTTATATGCTACTTTAATAAGTGATAAGTATTTTGACTTAGATATAGAAATTGACACTGTAAACACTACTGTTGTGAGTTCTATTCCCATTCAGGGAAATAGGTTATATTAATTTCCTAATTCTGGTGACAAGACAAAGGGCAGCGTTGAGAACTGCCACTCTAAATACAATGTCAGGACTAGGCGGAAAGTGGGGAATAGAAATCTATGGTTGCATGATATAGAATTAGAAATTCTTTAATGAAAGTTATGTTTAAATATATTATTGATTAGAGTCTGGGAGTCTCATAATTAGATATTGTATTATATAATTACATATGTAAAATAATGATATGTCAACTTATTCACAACATAACCCCATGAGTTGTCATGTGTATAACCATGTAAATAAATAGTGGCATAGCTTTTATATAATATCAATGCTAGATATAGTAAATCAATGTGTCAGCTTTTTCTACTTTTAAGGAAATGATGACAACACATTTTTGTGAAGATAATGATGAATAAAGATTTTAAAGATTATTGCTGGTTTTATTATTATGGAAAAAGTAACATACTGGGATAAATGATCATACTTAAAAAAAATATTCTAATTTGCCCGCTTTGGTAAAAAAGACAGTGAGTTACTGTATTGGAGTATTGCCACTCAATATTCAATGTTTCATAAATTGTTTTAGGATATTATTTATTGTTTTACTTATGTATGTACCATTTGAAGAAGGTATGTGAAGCAAATTTTTAAAAAATCGTGTTTCATTTTCAAGTGGTTGAGGAGATGGAATGGAATCTTTTTCTTAAATTATACAAATACTTTTTACATTTAAAAAAAATATCCTAGTTAGAAAAATAATATTGATAAAGTAATTTCCATTTAATATATACAATTTATTTACTAAGTAACAATAACTATTTCATTTTTAATATCAGTTTTATTCATTCTCCTTCTTACGTCCAAATGGATCTGACCAAACTTTCATATCTAAAACAATAAAATATTATTTTTCAAATACTAAGTTATAGATATTAGTTAAAATTGACAAGTATTATACAAAATTTGGTATTCATTTTATCTATAATATACTTACTTCCAGGTTGTATATCTTCTTGTTTTATATTTTTCCTTGTCTCCTTCTGTATTTTTTCTGTAAGTAATTTTTATCACTTTGTATTTTAATTATATTTGTTATGCAATACTTTATTTAATGAATTTCAACTTACTGTACTCGCTAACATCTATCATTGGGCTAATAGCAATAGGATATAAGGTAAGCCCTAATAAACCAAAAAAACCACTAAGGAATGCGAGATATCGCACATTCTTAGAAACCGCCATTTCTAATTACTTAAGAATATTTATTAAATAAAACTAAATTCAATATTTAAACTTTTAAAGATTCCTTTCCTTTAATATTAATAATTGATAAAATATAAATATAATTTCTTTATATACATAGCTGTCATTGGTCATCCTGTCATTTGTCAGTGTCAAACATGACTCGAGAAGTCGGGAGTCGAGCGGAGAGTCGCATAAAAGATGTCTATGGACTTACTTATTAATAAAAAGGTAAAGTTTGCACTCAAAACACTTTCTTTATATTATGCTTTCTATTTAACATTAAATTAAGAAAATTCAAATTCAAAATATTCTTTATTCAAATAAACTTTATAAGCACTTTTGAATCGTCGAATGTACATGACAACAAAAAGCTACCACCGGTTCGGAAGGCAGTTCTGCTGAGAAGAGCCGGCAAGAAACTCAACAGTTGCTCTGAAAGTGGTTTATGGTCAACGAAAAACTAAAAAACTGACTATGTACAAAGAAATATTCGTTTTCAGTAACTAGTGTTAGATTAGTAGATACAATAAAGAAACAACTTGATGCTTTTCTCGTATAGAAGGCAAAAGGAAACCCGTAATGTACTCTGTTACATTTATTTATGGTGTTGAAAAAATCTTAGTTGAATATGAATCAATAGGTTGTATGACTAACTATAAAATAAGTTATGAACTATTCTATTTATGTTTATACTAGGAAAATAGATATAAAACTATTATAATAATGTTTATTTGTTTATATTCTGTAAAAACCAATAATATATCTGATAATAGAAAGTTATATACTATTTGATTAAAACAACCTAAATATAAATACAAGAATTCCTTTCAATTACTATACTTAATTGTACCTTTGGTGTTTAGCGTAAGGTGAATGATATTTGGGCTTCTACTTCCGTTAGCAATTGTAATAATTTGTCATAAACGAAATTAGGTGCATTTTGTGCCCATAAAAAATCGAGATGATTAAAATCATCAACTGGAACTACATATTGTTCTATCAAGTCGGAAATTTTGATGCTTAAGATGGAAACATCTCCGTCTCCTGCCAACCAGTCATTCTTAGAGCTAAACAGAGCTAGTGGTAAAGTTATTTTAGTTAAATTATATTCAGGCGGGCCAAATGTTCCATATGCTTTTATGTTGCCCTGAATGCCATAGTCAAATTGTTGGAAGCGACCTTCATTTTGGACCTCCTGAGCGTAATGAATTATTGTTTTAGAAGAAGTTCCAGCAGGTGTGTGCCCAAAAATCGTGGGGAGTAACGTTTGATTCAAGTTTTTACTGTTGGGTCCACATATCATAAGCATAAAATTTTCACATAAAAAGTCCTTATCGCAATCTGCGCACGCATAATTAGACAACCAGTCATAAACTATGCTTTTGGGTAAAAATTCATTACCAAAAAGTTTTCGTAAAAACTCCGTTTTATCGCTATATTTTGCTATAAGACGCACAGGACTTCTGATTTCGGTCATAAAAGTTACCGGAGCTAAAGCAAAACCTGCTGCCAAAACATTGTTATAATGAGTTTTCGTTGATAGCAAGGCAAACAGAACAGTCGTACCCATCGAGTGTCCGACGTAGCTCAATTTTACATCGGGACCTTTTTTACAAACCATATAGTCCATAACTGCTGGTAGATCGTACTGACTTATTTCGTGGAAAGTAAAATTCCAGAAGGCGGCTTGACTCTTGCTAAAAGAGATGTGTGCTCTGGAGTAGATGTTGCCTCGAGCGTTTGCCATCCAGACATCGTGCCCGGCATCGGACAATATGTAAGCCAGACCTTTACCTGGCCCTGGAATGACCCAATCCGCTGAACTGCCCAAAAGACCGTGATGCAGCAAAATCGTGTTACGAGAGCTAATGTTATTATAGCTTCCTTTTTTCGAATGAGGTATTCGGTGAACTGTTAGTATGTATCCATCTTCAGTGATAATGGTATGTGACTCACAAACATACCCATGAAAAGCAATCAGTTGTGGCGTAGTCATGTTTATGCTGGGATCTCCTTCGCTTCCATGATGTATCGACGGCTGCGAGTCTACATAATTACGAAAATTTTCATATTCAGTAGGTTTAGTTGAATCTTCATTAATAATTTTCTTTAATTCAGATAATTCTTTGAGGACAAAATTCGGGAGAATATCCTTCAACCACTTTATATGACACTCGTTATGTTGTATAAACGTAAACAAAGTAATTATAAAGTAGACCAACTTCATGGTGCGTTCAACACGTGAATCGTGTACGGTCAATTCGTTTTAACTGATATTACTTATATTATTAATTATTATAAATACTATAGCTACAGTGCTTACAACTGACCCTATACTAAGGGGAAATAAGTAAACGTTGTTTTTTATCTATAACTTATTAATAACAAATTATATAATTTATAAAATTAGCTTCACGCTGTATCCTGCATACAGCAGAGGGAACCTACTGTTAAAACACTCCGTTCCCTACTTTCAGCGGAATTATGGACGCATTGCGTGTTGAGTGACAGAACTCAACGCCGCGCTTTTCCTCGACAACAGAGCGAAGAAAATGGAAATATAAATTTAAATAAATATTTATGTCCTCAAGTGGGGATCGAACCCACAACCAGTCGATTATACAATTGTTTTCCTCGCGTCCTCATGCTAGAGGAGAGGAGGAAATCAAAGCCATGTCTGGTAATGGCATGGCCTCGAAAAGTTCGGCTGAAAGTGGGGAATGGAGTGTCTTAACACTGGGCTCCTTTTGCCTACCCTGCTGTATGCGGGATACGTGAAGCTGATTTAATTTTTTAATAATTATCGATCAAAGCCGTATAGAGACAATTTTTCTTTTATAAATGTTTTAGGTTTAATTTTCTAATTTATAAAAATTCTGCAGATATGCAGGCGTGGACACCTCCACCCCATTCCTATGTCCATGAACTGCATTATAAAATAGAGATTAAGTAACTTATATGGTATGTAGTATAACATAAAATTAAAATAGTAATGTATTATGCTTATATGTATGTATAAAGTTCTATATCTTTATATACAACTTTGTAAGTAGGTACCTACCTATTTAACAACGGATTACTTGTTAGCTAATAGTTGTTAGATAAAAAGGTCAAAGGTGCATCTCATATTATATGAATAAATGACTCATATTTCCAAGTTGTAATTCCCATTACGCAATAAAATGCAGTTAAAAGGTATTGATAATATCTTTACCTATTTATATAAAATTAAATATACTTAGTAGTGGTACCTAATTATAATGTTCTTAATAGAAGCTAAATATTTTATATTTTGAGGCTGTCGTGGCGCAGGGGCACAAGAGTGTGACTGTAACACGGCGGTTATGGGTTCGATCCCGCTCGAGGGAATTAATTATTATTTATGATTAGTTCCCTCAGCCCACGAAAGGGGAACGGTGTGTGAATTTTGCTCGTTTGTGTTACATTAATTGCAATCTATACGTAAGAAATCAACTGCATCGTCATTTAAAAATATTTCTGCATTAGCCACTGCAGTTTTTAATTTGTTTCAGCTATTTAACTTACTCTTCTTAAGTAGGTAAGTTATATTCGGATTGTGGCCCTAGATAATTATTTAACTAATTTTATAGTTTAAAACTGAAAATAATCCTTTTTATTATATAAACATATGAGGTAAATTATACAAACATTTGACATTTTAACTATTTCAACAGGAAAATGATGATAAAAACAAAATAATAATACGAAATAAAATCGAATATAGGTATGTACATTTAAATATAACAAATATATTTATAAAACTTATAAGAAATTATAAAAAATTAAATAACTTTGGGGTAGACAAACAAAAATCAGATAATATAAAACTTTATTTATACTTGATTAGTTGACACTTCATACACTCCTCCTTCCACATCCTTCATTAGTTGTAATAATTTGTCATAAACTAAAGAAGGTGCATCTTTTGCCCATAAGAAATCAAGATGATTAAATTCTCTCATTGGCACAATATAATGTTCTACCAAATTAGTTATCTTCACCGCCAAGTTCGTAACATCCACATCTCCTGCTAACCAGTCATTGTTGGAGCTTAATAGAGCTATTGGTAAGGTTATTTTAGTTATATTATATTCGGGTGGCGTTGGAGTTCCGTATGCTTTTAGATTATCCGTGTATCCATAGTCAAATTGTTGAAATTTTCCACTTTGGTGGATTTCTTGAGCATAATGAATTATAGTCTTGGCTGATGCTCCAGCAGGCGTATGCCCCAAAATCACAGGTAACAGGGTTTGATTGAATTCTTTCTTATCCGGTCCACACAACATAAACATGGAATTCTCACAAATATATTTTTCGTAGCGGTTCCCCTCGCACGCAAACTCGGAGAGCCACTTCAATACAATATTTTGAGGTAAAAATGCATTGATCCCAATAAGTTTCAGTAAAAATTCTAGTTCATTACTGTACTTTGCTAGAAGACGTATGGGACTTCTGATGTTGGTCATAAAGGCGACGGGAGCTAACGCGAACCCTCCACTCAGAACATTGTTATAATGAGTTTTCGTTGACAGCAAAGCAAATAGAATAGTCGTACCCATCGAGTGGCCGATATAATTCAATTTTACATCGGAGCCTTTTTTATGAACAATATAATCGATGACAGCTGGCAGATCGTACTGACTTACTTCGTGAAAAGTAAAATTCCAAAAGGCAAAGTCATTCGTATTTAAAGATATATGCGACCTAGAGTACGTGTTACCTCGAACATTCGCTAGCCAAACATCATACCCGGCATCAGACAATATATAAACGAGAGCCTTCCCAGGACCTGGAATAACCCAATCAGCTGAACTGCCCAGAAGTCCGTGGTGCAACAAAACCGTTTTACGAGGACTATCAGTATTACAGGTTGATTTCTTTGAAACCGGTATCCGATGAACCGTCAGTATGTATCCATCATCAGTCACAATAGTGTGAGATTCAGAAACGTATCCATGGGAAGCAATCAATTGTGGTGTAGTCATGTCTATACTGGGATCTTCACCTCTTTCTTCATCATTTGAAGGTTGAGAGTTTACAAAGTTCATAAAATTTTCATATAAAAGGTCCGTCCCTGGGTGTATGTTTTCTTCAAGGACATTCTTCATCTCAGCCAAATTTTTAATAACACATTTTGGTAGCAATTTTTGTAAAGTGTTTTCGATATTTTGTATTGATATAAACAAAGTAAATATAAAGTAGAACAACTTCATGATGCGTTCGACACGTGAACCTTGCACGCGCGACTCGTGTTAACTGATATTATTTATATGTAGATAGTCGTAAACTCGGTAACTGACCCTGTATAGAAGGGAAATAGATGCTTAATGTGTGTACCTTACAAGAAATATGTCATTAATATAATGTAAACAATAAATAATTAACTGTTAACATAGCGTACAAAATCCATATATTGTTTTGAATTATAATTTGTTTGAATAAATGTATTTACCTTATATTTTTAAAGTAATTGCTAACTTAAACAGGTTTAGGTTTCAAGCGTAAATTATTTATAATCTACTTAACAGAAACAGCTACAAAGACGGATTTAATAATCATCTATAGCTACAGTATTTACTTCCCTGTATCTACGATACTATGTACAAACACATTACTGATATTTTAATTAAATGCAATAAAAGTTAAAATAGAATATAATTAAAATAAAAATTAAATTCTATTACTATTATCATGTATTGAATTTATAAAAACTTATAAAAATAGATTTTTATTCTATAAGTTATTATTTAATTGAAAAAGTAGTAGGTATAATATAAGGTCTTTAAAATTATCATAATATTTACGATACTATATAACTTACTAGCCGACCTGGGCGGATTCGCCCGCCTGAACTAATCGAATATGTATTAAATGTTTATGAAATTACTTTCAGTTTAGGGGGTGAATTCTAAAAAACCATGTTGACCATGGTGAATTTTAAAAAAACCCCCAACAAGTGTTCAATGAAATATTTTTAAATCTAAATTTCAAATTCTATAAAAATCGTTGCTGATTTAAAAAAAAACCATACAAACTTTAAACCCCTATTTCATCCCTTTAGGGTTATAATTTTTCAAAATAGGGGTTAAATCAAAATATTTAATAAGCAGCGGCCCACTCGCCTATAATTACCACCTATAATTTCTTATATCATTTGCCAACAGATTGATTATATAATTTATACATTGAATAATTTTTCATAATTCTGAGAAATTGCAAGCACTACGTGAGCACTACACTTAAGAGGATGTCATCTGCGGCAAGGGCACCCCGGACTCGAGTCTAGGCCTTGTTGTCGTAAACAAAGCGTTGAATTATTTTAATTTTATATTTTTTCGAAATGTATACTACGTCCACATTAAATGATATAAAAGCCAAAACATATCTTCATAAAATTTCCTTGATGATCGAATAACTTTCACTTGTAAGTTTCATTATCTTTATCAAAAAAAAAACGATGAAATATGGAACCTTGGAATTTTCAATTATTTTTTTTATCACAAAATGCCTAATTGTGACTTATTTATAAGAGACATACGGTGTCGCTGACTTTTTTTTAGAACTAATGATATAGAATGTTTTTGTACCACAATGTACTTAAGTACCTACATAATATATTCAACTATTTTGCAGCGCACGCGCTTAATGCAATTCTATAGCGTTCATTATTATTGTTATTTTGTTATTCAAATTATATTAAACAAAATATACTTTTATTTTAAAATATTACATTAGGTATTTACTTGATAAAATAAGTGCCAAATAATCAAAAACAATGGTGGCTTTGATGCGCAAATGTTTAAAGTGTTTTAATTAGATTTTTGCAAAATTAAAAAATCGAATTGTAATCGAAAACTACCGTATCTAGTTCAAAACAGTAATAAAAGAAAATTGCAAGTATTCACTTTCGGTAAGTATCTACCTACTTTACCCAGGGATTGTCGATCTAAGTAATAATATATATAGACCATTTCGAAAGTTTAACTTAGAGCAAGGAATAAAAAAACATTTACAATTAGGTACATATGTATATAAAAAAATATTAAAATTCTTCTATGTAAGTATTTCATTCATTCACGGAAGTTCAATATATGAATCTACACTATTAAAGGAGTCTCTATCTAGTTTAGCGCTATACGTTTCTAAATTAGAATGACCTTCTTCTAACAATTGTAACAACTTCGCATAAACTAATCTTGGGGCATCCATACCGTACAAGAAATCAATGTGGTTAAATTCTTTTAATGGCACCATATAATGTTCTATGGGGTTCGGGAGTTGGACAAACAAATTTGTAACGTCGATATCACTTGCCAACCAATCGTTTTCAGCTCCAAATAAGGCTATAGGCAGAGTTATTTTATTTAAAGGATATTCTGGAGGAGAAGGACTTCCATATTTTTTCACATTGTCCTTAGCTCCGTAATCGAATTGTTGGAAGCGTCCAGCGTCTTTAATTTCTTGAGCGTAATGGACTAATGTTTTTGTAGATGCACCAGCTGGTATGTGTCCCAACACTATAGGCAACATGCTACGGTTAAATTGTTGAAAGTCAAATCCACAAAAAAGAAACATAGAATTTTCACATATTGCTTCCTCGTAACGATTAATTTCACATGCGTGCTTCGATAACCATCTCAAAACAGCGTTGTGCGGTAAAAATTCGTTAGCTCCTAGAAGTTTAAGTAGATATTCTAAATCGTCGCTATACTTTGCTAACAGCCTGATGGGACTCTTGATGTCAGTCATGAAAGCTACAGGGGCGAGAGCAAAGCCAGCTCTTAACACTTTGTTGTATTGAGTTTTCGTTGAAAGTAAAGCAAATAAGATTGTTGTCCCCATTGAATGTCCAACATAATTAATCTTTACGTCCCACCCCTTTTTGTCCATAATATAATCAATGACGGCTGGCAGGTCGTGTTGACTTACTTCGTGAAATGTGAAATTCCAAAACGCGAAAGTGTCAGGGTTGAGAAAGACATGGGCCCTCGAGTATGTGTTCCCTCGAACATTCGCCATCCAAACATCGTATCCGGCATTTGACAAAATATATGCGAGGCCTTTTTCTGGCCCTGATACAACCCAATCGGCAGAACTTCCAAGAAGGCCATGGTGTAGAAGTACAGTTTTCCGAGAAACTTCACGATTTTTATTAAACCCTGAATATGGTATCCTATGTATGGTAAGTATGTAACCGTCTTCAGTTAGGATAGTGTGTGACTCTGAGACGTATCCGTGCAAGGCTATCAATTGTGGAGTAGTCATTTGGATGCTAGTATCCTCGTCGTTGCACGAGTACTCCAATTTCTCGGGTGCGATGGAGTCAAATATCTTATGGCCATTCTTCTCAGCATTATCAACATAACCTTGAAACCTTTGTTTCATCTTCATGTTATTATCCTCGTCGGCCGCTTCTTCAGATTGATTTCTCATGCCGAGATAAGAAGTTATTTTATTATGCACATTTTCTACGTAAAACTGTCTAATGCTGCGTCCTTTTGAGCGAACGTAGTCGGTTAAACGAGCTGTCTTATTGGTGAATGTGCCTATAAGATTTTGCGGCAACCAGTCAGTGTATCGACACTCGCTGCATTGTATTAGAACAATTATTGTAAACAAAATTACTAATACTTTCATGTTTAATATTGAACTGTATGCGACGTTCGCGCGACACACAGTAATAGAGCACTCAGCTAAATGATCTTTGATACGATATATGTGTCATTACCAAAGTATGTAAACAATTATTGTACTAGATATTACCATAACTTTTCACTGGTAATAAATATTTTTTTATAAACAAATAGAAGTCCGATGCAAACTACATATGGCTAGGTAAGATGTAGGGGAATTGTGCTCAAGATGGCATACTATGATAAGATGACACACTACCAATATTGATGAAACTATTAGCGTTAAGTGCGATCTTGTGACGTTTTAGAGAGTGTCTGTAGATGCAGCTAGTGCTTAAATTCAGTATGGCTGAAAGTGAATGCAGATGGGCAAGTAATTCATGTTTTCGTTATTTTCAATTGCAACAAATTTTTCTTTCGCTTTTGCCTGATGGTGAAAAGACATGTAAGATAAAGATTTTGTGTTTGAACTAATTATAAATGTAAAATAGGATTATTATATGACACAACTAACGCTAAAAGCGCATCCTAACCTATAAACTTTTGTCACAATGGTTAAAATTAAATTCATATATCTATTGGGTAAGATGACATACAATACGTGAGTATAAGATGGCATACTATCTTACCCTTATAAATAGCATCGGTGTATTTTTTTTGCTTTAACGACAAAATGCCTGGCAATTACAAACGAATATATATTGGTCACTAGAAGACATGGATAAGGCTGCTAGAGCAAGGGCATTCAATAGCCGCAAGTGACGAAGCTTATTTCCCTTTTGGAAAAGGAAGTGACTGATAACGGAATCCAACCTCATAAAATTTGCAACATGTATGAATCTGGCCTTAATACTGTTTAAAAGCCCCCCAGCAAAGAAGAAACTATTTATTTGTGAACTATGCTCGACAAATAATGATGGCATTTTTATGCCACATACTAAGTATGTCATTTTACCCTGTAGATATTTCGTCTTACACTAGTCGACCTAAGTGCGATTTTTGTTTATTTTTATGATGTTTGAAAGATAATTGTTCTGAAACTAAAATAATTTCGTTGATTATGAAATATATAATAGTATACGCAATATGCTGTTCTCAGATCACTTTATTTATTTGAAATATTTGTCTTCAAACAAAAAGTATGTCATCTTAAGCACAATTCCCCTAAGTAGGGTACCTACCTGTCACGTTCGACTTACAAAAGATACTTACAATTTACAATGTATTAATTAGTTACAAAGAAGCTCCTTGCTCCAAACTTTATAGAAACTATTTTTGTTATTATTTAAAAAAACAGAAAAAAGATATGCTTATACGGCTCTTTTAGGATTTTTTTTCCAAATAATTAAAAAAATATATAAAAAACATTTCCAGACAAACCAACTAGTCTATATATCCATTTATATTATTGCCTCATATTCCATATTCATAACATATTTTTTTATATATAATGAGTCATATGAACGTTGAACTATGTGGTAAGCCGCAAAGCTGATTAGCATTAGGTAATTTTAGTCTAGGAAGGAAGTACATTTTTCCAATATAATTAAAATAAATATACGATAATAGACAAGTAGATATACAAACGAATATATTTTTATTTTTAATTTAATTAATAATTATTAGAGAATCGAATTATTTCTTGTAAAATGTGTTATGAGTAGGTAAATATCTGCAAGCTTAAATGTAGTAATAGAAAAAAGGTTTTCAGGCGAAACAAAAACTTAACGTTTGGCTCAAGGCATATTTAAATATAATCCTATGACCATGGGCGAAGGTATGGGTTTAGAGTGGTCTTTGTTCACGTGTGAATAGCATGGTCCACCCCTAAACTTTTACTAATAAAAAATCTTTAAAAAACTACAGAAAAATCAGTTCAAAGCTAAAATAAAAAAAAAATCAGTATATGAAATATTCTTATTTTTAAATTTGTAAAATTTAACTGTACAAATAAACATTATTATAATATTTAATCATAAGTGGGCTACCTTTGGAAAATATCTCAAGGTACGTTTCGGCAAGGAGCTGTTTATGTACGTTTAAGCCTATACAATCTCTCATCTTCTTGAATGCGTGTGAATTAATATATATTACTAAAATAATAAACATTTTAATTAATTCAGGCCTATTTTGAGACCATCGTAGCGCAGGAACACAAGCGTGTGATTGTTGTGGGTGTGAATTCCATTCCGGCGCCACTCAAGACGTAATGCGTCTAAAATTAAGCGGAAAATAGGGAATGCAGCGTCTTAACACTAGGTTCCCTCTGCTACTTGCGGGATATATCGTGAAGCTGAATTAATTAATTAAATAAAACAACAATATGTGCAATTAGTATTTTCATACTTCATAATATATTATATTCATATTTATTTTCACGTAAATAATTATGTTTAATAATAACTAAACTGATAAAATTGACAGCAAAACAATATGCAGGAAAATATTTCAATATTAACTAAAAAATAATATTTAATTACATATATTTTACTGTGCACCACAAATGGAAATGCAAGGAAAATTATAATTAATATATAGTAAATACGCATATCATTTAGTGATACCTACATCAATATTAATAGAATAACATTAAACTGGTGAAGTAAAAGTAATTACAATAAAAAAATACATTGGTATATAATAAACTAGCCATAACTTTATTCGCGTGGACTTTAAGATATAAAATGGCAATCCCGTTATTTCTCTTTTCTTCTCGAAAAATCCTTTCCTCATCCTTAGTGCTTTCGTATACTCCCTATCCTATAGTATGTCTCTCAATAACGGAAAAGTTTTATCATTTCAGACCATTAAAAATATACTATCAAAAATTTACTTTCAGGTAAAAAATAAAAAATAAATCAGCCACACCACATATACACATACATATAGAAGATATAAATTTTGAATTTCATACAAATTAAGAATAACTTGGCAAAGCGAAGAAAGTAGTCTTAACACTACTGGAAGTTCTCTCTGCCTATGAAAAAAAATGTAAAATCTTGTTTCGATCGCAACAGGATACAGTTTAAGCTATAATTCAAAATAATCATACATAATTTTATTATATACTCAGTCATTATTAATACGTATACAATAATTATTTATACATACATCAATAACAAGAGGATCACAATACAATTTTTTAAGCACTACATTTTTCATATAGTTACATAATTATATAATATGTAAATAGAAAATATTCAAATTCAAATTCAAAATATTCTTTATTCAAATAGGCAATTATTATAAGCACTTTTGAATCGTCGAATGAACATATGATCAAAAAGCTACCACCGGTTCGGAAGGCAGTTCTGCTGAGAAGAGCCGGCAAGAAACTATTCATTCCACTATTCATTTCCAGAACATAAAAAAATAGTTTTATTGCACATAAAAAAATTAATTAACAATGAAAAAACAAGAATATGTACAAAGACTATGCTTAAAGTAATAACTTAAAAAAAATATATATATGGGATAGCCTGCCATACAGTGTTTCATATAAAATGATATATTCTTACAGCACGGTCGAGGGGTCATGACGGACGTGAAGTTTTCTAAACTTTCGCGCATTGTTCACAAGTAATCAAAAGAAGAAATCCCTAAAATTAAATTACTTATAGCTAACTTCGGAGCATTTGTTGTTTGTTGTGCAAGAGCCTACAAAGGTTTCTCAGTTGGTACGACCAATTTTCGACAGATGGCGTCACTCTCATTCCAATTATTTTTTTAGTACAGCTAGTAAATTACAATTTATAAGCTATGCTCGATACCGCAATTGTTATTTAAACTATACATTAATTTGATTTGTTCACATATTATATCAAAGTTGTTGATCTTCCAATTGCTTAATTCTTCTTCAAGATGATGCGGCTGTAGAGTTTCATATTGCTCTCTATCTGAAACGTTATAATTATTTTACATATAAGTTATGAGGCCGATGTAGGGCAGGGGCACAAGCGCCCGATTGTAAGCGCGACGGTTGTGGGTTCGATTCTCACTCGGTGGAATGACGTGAAAAAGCACGCCACGCTTTTTTTGGTTTGTTACTGGAGCAAGGAAATGAAAAAATTGAATTATTTTTCTGATTGGAAATCGCACTATGCTACTGCATAGGCACAACATGCCGCTGCACGTCAGCCTCAACAAATTATATGAATATAATTTTTATATTTGTCACGTATTGAGAAACCAGCTTAGGAGTTTTTGAAAGTTTTTAAACTGAATTACGATTTTAATGTATAAAATCGTAATTCAGTACAATTAAATAAAATTATTAAAAAAAAATGTTATCCTTCGCAAGGAACGTCGCATGTAATTTGTTCACAAGTTGATTTTTTTTTTCAATTTATTAATCTAAATTTAAAATGCAAACAGTAAATACAAGTCATTGCAACTTATAATTTCTCAGACTGTTAGTTAAATATAAATCATAAAAAAAATAGAATTTTTCAACTAATAATTAAGCAGCAAGCGGAGAACAAATTTTGACCTTATACACAACAAAAATATAGCAAAAACAAAAGAAGGTAATAATAACTAAAAAAATACATACCACCAACTATGAACCATCCACTCAATTCACAAGCTGCTACGTTACAAGATCCCAGAACGCCCACACTACTTTTTCTAGGATAAACTATCAATCTTATCCCTTCTTTATTATCTACCGACAATCCTCTTGTAATAAAAATATTATGTGGTATTAGTTTCTTTAATAAAAACGCCATTAACTTGAATATTTCATCGATTTTATAGTCTGTAGTTATAAAAAAGCAAAATGCCTGTACTGGGTAGGTTTCGTCAAACGTGTATACTGGACCCACTAAGTAATGACATTTCTGAAAGAAATATTAATTTATTTTGTTATATTTAAAGAGAAAATAATTCTCAGCACTACTTTTTTTGTTAATATTGCTTAATGTAATGCTATTGAAATTTAAGACACTCCATTCCCGATATTTTCCCCATATTAAACATTTCATTCCACCGAGTGAGAATTGAACCCACAATCGTCGCGTTTACAGTTGCACGCTTGTAGCCCTGCGCCACGACGTCATTGTTAAGTTATAGAAAAAACATACAGAAACAGCGGAACACTTTTTTCCGCATATAAAGATAATCAGAGAGAACCTAGTGTCGAGACACTCCGTTCTCCGTTTTCGAATGGCAGACTTCAACGCGTTTTGTCTTACCAAAAAGGGGAAATAATCAACCGCGGATATCAACCCACAACCATCGTATGAATAATTAGGCATTATACCATAACGTGTTTTTTAACTTCACACTGTATCCCGCATATAGCAGGGTAGGCAGAGAAAACCTAGTGTTGAGACATTCCGTTCCTCACGCACCACCGAATTTTTGAGAAATTACGTGTTAAATGGCGGAACTCAACGTCACGCATTTGTTTTGTTATCAGACCGAGGAAATTAAAATATAAAAAAAATCATTCTCCCGAGCGGGAATCGAACCCCATATCAACAATATTAAAAATATTTTATGTTGTAAATGAAATGAAGTACTATAATTACCACATCTTCCACGGGAAGATTATTTTTCTCCAGAAAGAGATGAAAATGGAGATGATTCACTGATGCTAAGGCACATAAGCTGTTAAATGCAATCCTTAGTTCACTGAAAAAAATATATGGGTAATTAATTATTTTCATTTTCTCACTCTAGTGAGAAGGCAAAGTGTGGCACTGAATTTTGCACCTCGACACACAATGTCTCGAAGGTGGGACTGAAAATGGGGAACAGGTACATATCAAAAGGTTCCCTCTGTCTACAAAAAATTACAAGTATTTTACTTACTAAGTATTTTTTATATACCAGATATGTCTTTTATATTAAAATAAATATATTAGGAACTCTACACCAGATGTTGTCTTGTTGCCAGAATAAGGAAATAATTATTTCTCCCAATTCTCCACCTTTTAAGTATGTAGTTATTTTTATAAACTTACATTTCTTTGGCCTCTAACATTAAATCTATAGCCAACTTTAAGTTGTCCTTAGTAATGATTTGAGGTAAACACTTGTCCATAGAGGGGCAAAGCAAAGAATGATAACGTGATATAGGACTTACATTCACCAGTGCTGTATGAGTATCTGAAATTAATTAGAAATTCATGTAAATTAAGCAATTTCAAGTACAGCGCAAAGTTTATATATCAC
Source organism: Heliconius numata (assembly GCA_016802625.1). Classification (NCBI taxonomy): domain Eukaryota; kingdom Metazoa; phylum Arthropoda; class Insecta; order Lepidoptera; family Nymphalidae; genus Heliconius; species Heliconius numata. The sequence continues at coordinate 3,656,815 of JAEBDU010013289.1, read as the reverse complement.
CTGCCCCTCATGAAATGACATGAAAATCAACAGAACTTTAATATTAAAGTTGTGTAGATTTTCATTATGCCAAAAATTTTTACATTATAACCCTTAAAGGGGTCTTCTTGAAGTAGCTGATTTTCTTATCAAACAATGTTAATAGGGACAGGCAATATGTATAATGCGAAAACTCGCAATCTTTTTAAACTATAAGATAAGTTAAATAATATTAAAATATATTTATTATATTACATAGAATACTTACCAATGGCCTTTTCTTTCAAAATAAACATGTGTTCTTGTATGGATGCTTTTTTAAAATTAAATTCTTCATGATTAAATGGCTGGAGCAAATCCAAAATATGTTGAGGTAATCTTCGCTTTGTATATCTATTTACATTTAACTGAAAAAAATTACAATTATAAACAGTCTTTTTCTATGTAAGACTGTTATTGTCTTAATATTTATTTTGTTTATTATTGTAATGGTGTAATTCAGATTCATTTGATAAAGATTACATTTCCTTGAAGATTATATTTACATGAAATAGTAAACAAGAAATACCTGTAAGAAATACTTCTCTACAAATCTCTCACGTAGACTCTCAATATCGTAACGAAAAACATTAGCGTTAGTGTAAATATCTTGCCATTTCAGTTTTATAAGTTCTGCAAGTGTTATCTTTCTTTCAATTTCTTTATCAGTGTGCGATATTGGTTGGTAAAAGGTAAACACCATTTTCACTTTAAAATCTTATTTTAATATTATGTAAATTTAAATAATAATATATAAGTAACAAACGATTTATATATTAGTAAATTATTAAATAAGTCGGTATCAAAGTAATGTGAAAAATTGATATTAATTCGATTTTAGTTGATTACAAAAATTAATTTGTAAACTTTGTAATTTGTCCATTTGATAATTGACTTTGAAGTTTGATTTACTAGTGTTTGCAGCACAAAAAAAAATTGTAACATGAGACTTTTATTCGTCGCTTACGCTTGGCAAGCCACTGTGAATGTCATCACTAGCATGTGAATAAGGTATATGGCTTGGCTTGTGAGAGCTTATCGCAGATGATATATAATATTAATTAAATTATGTTCATTTATAATTTTAAAAAATTGAGCTGGTTTTACTACTATCAATGCATAACGGGCAGGCTATATTTATTATAGCTACTACACTTTGCTTCCTACAATTATTAATTTGAATTCATATCACTACATTACTGTTTTTATTACAAGTTTCACTCAAATATTTTGTTGTTGTTTCTTTTACTTATAATATCTTTAATTTTTATCATGACTTAGTATTTTGTGATTAAATCATAAAAATAATCATAAACAATTATATAAGTATGGATTTTGAATATTGTACTGTATAAATAATGAATGAAAATTGATAGATGCACTATAATAAATTCCTTTTAATAATTATGTGACAAAACCTTAAAAAGAATAAAATATATATTAAAAGAAAATAATAGTTTAGTTTTTAACATTTTTCATTTTAACCTTATTGGGATTTAAAGGATTGTTCTCATCATAAAGACACAGTATGTCGATAATCTTTTTTGATACTTTTGCAGCTTCAAATGAATTCATTTTGCTTAATTTTTTTGTTACAGCTCTTCCAACTTTAGCGTATCTTGTACTTTCTAAGCCAAACACATCATTCTGAACACCCTTGAATACAGTTACTAAATTTTCTGCTATATTTCTACAACTTATCGAATTTGTAGATAAATGTTTCTCGGATGATTGGTCTGGCTCAGTATAAAATGCTGTTTCAGGTACATCTATCTCTTCTTGAAAACCATTCTGAAATATACAGATAAAATACAATTAAAATAAAACATTTTTTGAAAGCAAAAATATTTTGATAGTTTTAAGGAGTGCAGGAGTGTCTCAATCCATATTATATAATTATAATCATCTTGAGGCTCCCTTTAGAACACTTTCGTGTTTAGCTTTCTGCTAAATTCTGGAGGCATTAGATTTTCAGTGGGGGAAGTTAATGCCACACTTTGCCCCATTGCCAAAGCAAGGAAATGAAAATATTAAGTTTTTCATTTCTTCCAGTGGGAATTGAGCTCATAATCTGTCCCATTTACGTTTGTGCCCCTGTGACAAGGCTGGCCTCAAATATAAAATATTTCTAAAAATAATAAAAATGTTTTCATATTTTTAGTCTATTATTATGTGAGATAAACTTCAAAGGAAGCTAAAAAAAGTACATACATCTTCTTCTGCTATGTCCATTGTCTCTAACATAATTTTTTCTGTTCTATTGACTTTCTTTAGAAACTGACATGCATCCCACAAATGCCAATTGACTTTATATTCCTAAAACAATATTATAATAGAATATCAGTATTATCATTATTGATAAAGTATTAGAAATAATTACCTTGTGGGGTGTGTGGTTCTGAACTATAAAAATTTAATATTTATATTTATTTCTGCTCCACGCTATATCTCTTATGTAGAAGAGTGAGCAGAAGGAGTCTAGTGTTAGGACACTCAACTCTCCACTTTTCATCTAATTCTAAAGGAATTATGTATGAAGTGCGGGAGCTGGAATTGTAATATTGTAAACAAGTATTTTTAAAGATTTGAAAATAATTTTTGATTTGATTATGGTTGGGATGTAAAACATACCTCTCCATCATTTTTTGCTTTACTAGCCTTAATTTTTCTTAAATAATTAGAAAACGTTGATCTTATATTCGTCCATCTATCTTTCACCGCTTGACCTGTAAATTCATAGCCATATTTAGCTGCAAATTCAGCGTAAGTTCTATCTCGATGTTCTACTGATGTGTACTTTGGGTGTTTTGGATTCCAAATATTAGGTTTGTTGTGTATATAATTTACCAATCTTAAATTCATTCTTTTCGTCCAAAACACTTTTTCTTTGGCAAACTCAGATATCATTTTGTTTTATAATTGCATGGAACGTAGTATTTAATTGAATAACTTAGTCTATTGTTATTGCCGTAAATTCCAGCTAACCATAACAAATAACAATTAGCAAATAACGAAACTGACATTTCTGATTTGACAGACGTCACTTGAAAATTCCTTTTTACTTTCTGAATGTATTTTTAACATGGATTATATTTTTAATATATATAAATTTACGTACAGTAACTTAACGCCACTTAATACTTTTTCTTGAATTTAGCTAAAAAGCAATGAATAAAGGGTCTTGACATTAATTTCTCTACATACTCTGTGGCATAAAACGTTAAGTTAAAAAGACTTCTTTATATTATAGAGCACTTAAAAAGTAAATTTATGATAAATAAATAATATTCTAAATAATTAATAATTCTTATACTATTAGTCACTGATTAATGGAGTGCATAAATTCACTTAATTATCTAGCTAAGAATTTAAGGGTATTGTTGCGCAACGAAGTATCGTCTGAGTATAAACGCGACGGTTGTGGGTACTCTTACTCGTACAATTTTTATTCACATTGGGGAGCTTGATACCAGTAACGACCACTACGAGTTAGTTACGCGAATTCTGAACCATTTATATTATTGAATTATTATAATAATTAAATTGAATCCAGTCGTGCCGCAGGGCCACGAGCATGTGGCTGTAAACGCGGCAGGTTGTGGGTTCGATTCCCACTCGAGGAAATTAAATATTGAATATTTTCATTTCTCCGCTCTGGTAACGAGTTAAAGCGCGGCGTGGAATTCCGCCACTCAACAGAATTCGGTGGAAAATGGGAAACTGAAGTGTCTTAATGGGAACGGAACTTAACTTTAGGTTCCCAGGTACCCTCTGCCTACCCATATGCGGGGCAGCATGAAGCCTAAAAAAATACATCCACACTTTACAAATAATACTTTTATATGTAGGTCATACATAAATTTATGTTGATAGGTCATCAACCTGCTACAAAATTTAACAAGGTTAACGTTCGCATTTTAATATCATCTACCAATCCCCTGCTTATAAATTCTCTGTGCGTATTTTTTTTAAATAATATATTTTAAAAGTATTAAGCAAAGGTTTTCAGATTATGAGTACTTAATTTCTTAAGTTTTTAATTTTTTACAAAATATTGTTTTATATTTTGATTATTAATAATATTACAAATTATATGTATTTAAAAATTATAATGGTAATAATGGTACTCTCTTTTAGCATATGATTAAAAATATTAAAATATTAAAAATATTATTTTAAAACATTCCGAGTTTTAAAATTCACGTGACAGTTTAAAAGTGTTAAAATTATTTTCTAAACTATTATCGATCCAAATTATTTAGAAATAAGGTAGAAAGATTGTACTCAATAATTTCAAGGAATAGATTAATTAAAATATCAATTAAAAACCAAACCCAAAAAAATAAAAAAAGAGAACGCAGCTGCGAGATCGGCGTCCGTGAATGTGCGGGCAACGGTAAATGCACGATCTCTATAAGTTCAGTCGTCGATGCGGCCTTAACCGCCATGGGTCGTTCGCTGCGTGCGCTATCAGCTTACACTCGTCCGTTCGTCCCCATAAACTGCCGCCAGGCTACCACAGGATGTCCATTTTCCAAACGTCAACGTTCCCAAATCGCCCCAGCTGCTTCCCTATCCGAGGAAATTTTTGCAAGCGCGAAACCCTACTCCGAAGTTCCTGGACCTAAACCTATCCCTATTTTGGGCAATACGTGGCGGATGGTCCCGGTTATAGGACAGTTTGATATTTCGGAATTCGCTAAAGTCACTAAATTATTCCTTGAAAGATATGGCAGGATAGTGAAGTTAGGAGGGCTTATTGGGAGGCCAGATTTGTTATTTGTGTATGATGCTGACGAGATCGAAAGAATGTATAGGAGAGAAGGACCCACTCCTTTTAGACCAGCGATGCCGTGTCTAGTGAAATATAAATCTGAAGTGAGAAAGGATTTTTTTGGGGAACTGCCAGGTGTTGTTGGAGTGTGAGTATATTTTTTTTTAAATAATACAAATATAATTTAATTAAAAAGATGTGTCTATAAAGAATAAATAATTTATGAAAGTAAATTTATAAAAATATTCTTCTTATGAAGGTTTTTGTTTAAAAACTTTGTCTCTTCTGCCCATCAATCAACTTTCACTTTTATGACTCACCACCGCTATTTACCAGTCTCTGTATAATTCCAACAAACCTTAAAAACGTGATATCTTTTCCATTCATTTCGAAGTATTTAAGAAATATTTATTTCATAAAACTAGAATTTGCATGATGTTATATTTTTTTTATCAGGCGCGGTAAAAACAACGTAGGCACTTACGAATCGATAAAAAAAACCTAGTGCTAAGACAGTCCGTTTTCCTTTTTCTCCTGAATTCTGGAGGCATAGCGTGTTGAGTTGCGGAACTCAACGCCGCGCTTTGCTTCGACACCACAGGGAAGAAATTAAAATATTAAATATTTCATTTCATCGCGCGTCGATGAAATCGAACCCACAACCTGTTGCGTTTACGACTGTAAACGCGTGGGTTCCACACCTTGTGCCCCTGCGCCACGACTGGCCTCATTTGTTTTAAATGTAATTTTCCAATTCCTTATAATATCTACTGTTTTAAATGCGTGATATCTAGTTGCAACTTTGTTTACAAATAGGTACGTATAGGTGCAAAAAACCAAATGAAAATAAATGTGTAAGTATAGCGTGTAAATAACCGAATGTTTCAACGCGAATATTGAAAGCAAAATTTGATAAAAAATTGATTTCAATTAGATTGTCTAACTTGAAAAAAACATGTTGCATGCTATATCAAAAATTTCATATAAATTGGAATTATTGCACTAACTTTTTAAGCTTGCTGTAATATAATTTTTATATTTGTATGTAATCTTATTATCGTGGCCCAATTAGGCCAAAATCACATAGTCAGTAACTGTCAGCAACGGTTTTGGCCTTAGATATATTATTACTAGTGGGCCCGGACGCGGCTACGCCCGCGAAAATATAAGCCTAAATAATTAAAATAAGTTAAAAAATAATAATAAGTGGAGATTTATTATTACAAAAAACATCTGAGTAACCGAAATGAACAAACAAAAGAAGTAAAAGTAACTAAAGGAAATTCTTAATATTAGAAAAAGTACCTAAAGTTTGCCGTGCGCGCTTACTAAACATTTTTCTATATTAAATAATTATTAATTTTTGCGATTTTAAATAAAATCTCAAATGATTAAAATTACGATATTTTAAGTGTATAACATCGGTATAGATAACCGAACTGAGATAAATTAATTATAAGCAGCAAATAATTACATAAAAAATAATAGTAATTCGAAAATATATAAAAATTTACAAAATCATCAAAGTCATCTGCCCGTTCGCGTCGGTCATACTATACCACTTGTAGGCTAGGTCATTTGGAATCAGTGACATCTTATTTATTAGAATGCTATACAGTAAACTATAATTTCCATGATTTCCAAGATGAAATGCTAAAAGTGACTATTATATTTATTTTCATAAGGATGAATATCAAATTATAGAAATCGTTTATTTTTTGTTAATGTATACAAATCTATATCGGCGCGCGCCATGTATGCATTAAGCAAACTCACTTTGGGTGACGTTTTCTTAAAACAACAAACTTTGCAGGCCGTTGCTTAGCAACGCGTAGCGACGATTGTTATTAACATGGCGGAATAAATTGCATGTCAAATTAATTATTTTAATATATTGATATATATCGAAAATATTACAAATATGAGAAAAAAAAAGTATCCTATGTTCATCCCGGGACCCTCAAGTATCTCTATATGAGTATTTTATCACAATTAAATTAGCGGTTTGGCCCTGATTGCGTAAAAGACAGACAGACAGACAGACAGACAGACAGAGTTACTTTCGAATTTATAATATAGGTATGGATTACTCATAAAATCAATTCATCAATCAATTATTATTGGTGACAGAATCTAACCTTGCAGCCAGAGCCAGAACCACTGGGAATCGACACTACGCCCACTATATATATAACACTATAACACTTTCCTTTTAAATGCTCCAAGATGTCCACAAATTTAAATATTACTACTGGACAAAACCAAGCAATTTTCAAACCCTGCCCTAAAATGAACCGTAAAATAAAGAAGAACTGTTCATTTCACAACATTCATTGTAGACAGCGAAAGTAACATTATACAAGTGACATAAATCTTTTATGTGCTTACTTACGACTATTTACTGTTTGTTCAGACTTCAGACGTACTCTAGGTCGAATGGTCTGTGTATACAATATATATGGAAAATGAATATATGTAGATGTAAAACGAGAACGTAACTTAGACCTAGGCAATGAGTTATTGTGCAATTTGTTATTTGATTTGTTATAGTGTTTGTTTTTAATTTAAATCTTTAGGTTATTAATAAGTGAAGTCTCATACTGGGTAGGTTATATATTATTTTGTAAAATTGGAAAAGCACACATGTAGTATGTACATCGTTCTAGGATTCGTTCGGAGGTGACATAGAGACGTCCTTCACTTTCTGTCTAAACAGAAAAAAAAAATGTCTATCTGTCAGCGATAAATAATAATAAAAATAATTAAATGATCTAAAATATGTTGCTTTAGTAAATTTTAGATTATATAAATGTCATAAATTTTCAGTCCAAATTTGAACGCGTCAGGTTGTGGGTTCGATTCCCATTTGAGGAAATGAAATAGTTAAAATATTCATCATTGCTCTATTAACGAGGCAAAGCACGGCCTTGAGTTCCGGCGCTGAACATGCAATGGCTGCAGAATTCGGCGGAAAGTTGGGAACGGAAGTGCATTAATGGGAAATGAGAATCCCTCTGCCTACCCTGTTATATGCAGGATACAGCGTGAAGTTAAAAAATGGTATAATATTATTATTTTTATTAAATGAATTTTGAAATTGATTGATTGAATTAAATGCTAACATTTAATTATATAATATTATATACCTACTATGTTATTATAAATTTAAAAAAATAAGCAAAATTAAAAGTTAAATTAAAATTTATTTTTTATGATAACTTTATTTGTTCCTATCAATTTTAACTTTTTTGTTTGCTTCCTATATTATATTTAACAAATTATATTTTCTTCATGAAAATAAATGTTAACAATGACATTGTTTTACTGCGCTACATTGAATACAATTTATCACCTACTATTAGCATGTATGATATAATGCTTACTTATTCTATGTGTAAATTCCCAATTGATCTTGACATCATTGTTTTAAACTTACCTTTTATTTTATAATTAAAGATAATATAGGTAAAGATAATAAAGAGAAGATAATAATGAGTAATGTATACTTTCTAGGAGCTGCAATAGTTAATTATAAAAAACAATATTAAAACAACTGTTAGTACAGATTTTGCGTATTTAAAACTTTAGGTAGAGTTTGCAAGAGCTAAATGTGTAATTTAATTTGTTGAACGTAAATAACCAGTTATATTCAGAAACTGGTATGGGTTGGTTGGTATGTTCTTTAGCGATGTAGATCAAGCACATTTTTACAAGGTTTCTCTTTGAGGTGATGTTTTTTCTCTATGAGATGTAATTTTCATTTCTCGTGGTATGGTGAGAACAAATGAGAAGAAACAATGTCTAACTGCAAAATTTGTACTGTTTAAACATTTTTATAAAATTTCACAGGCGTAAGCTAAAATTTGTTATTGCCTCGTAAAATATTACAACGCTTGTGTACTGTCGATGTATTTAATTTAATTTTATAACTGTGCTAACGTAACTGCCAAAAAAATTAAAAAAAAATACAAAAATATTATATTATATATCTAAAGTGATATCGGTCTATATGTGAACCAGAGCGAAGCGAAAGCGTCTCTATCCGCACTCTGTAGAATAACGTGAGGTGCATACAGATACTATCTTATTATATTTAACTTTAATACATAAAATTATATGTATGTTGTCATTTATTCTTCATATATTCGTTATTCTTTCTTCATATATTCTTTATTCATATATTTTTTATTGCTTAGATGTATAGGTACCCTATACGTAATTTAATGATCATTTAGGGTACTTTTGTCAAAAATGGGATTTTTATTGATTCACCTGAATAAATACTGTGGTTACCTGGTGGTACAGGCTCTTGCAGACAAAGCACCTTATTGGGTTTCTCCACTAGTCACAAAATGTCTATGCAGACTTATCAAGCCTACAAAAGAGATTGTGGGTTCCTTAAATCGGCCAAGTGTGAGTGGGTGCTGGTACTCGTTAAACGGTTGCTATCAAATTCTACTGTTGCAGTATGACTATCTATCTATTAGCCTAAAAACCTGAATAAACCGTAAGGCTATATCAAGACTAAAAAGTGCAACTTCATAAAAGTAATTTGGGGTTTTAATCGTGGCCATAACCATAGATCGCCCTTATGTCTATACTTAAATGTGAAAAGTGGAAAACTGGAAAATTATCTAAACATATAATTATAATTTTTTTTTGCTTAAGTTTACATCTTTAAAAAGGAAAACAGTGTCAACATACTTGTTTTGCAAAGTATTTCCTTTGCAGACATGAGACAACACTTGTACTAGTTTCTTAACTATGTCTTGTGTAAATATTGACGTTTTTCTTTTTTATTGTTTTAGTTTGTATTCGTTTATATGATTATAATTTAGTTAAATAATTATAATGCATAATATACTATAATTAAATAAATGAAAAGCTTCATGTTTTATTCCGGATAAAATAGGTAGGCAGAGGGAACATGGCAACCTAATTTAAGACACTTCATCCCTCAAATAAATTTCCGCCCCCCACTTTCCATCGAATTCTGGAGACATTGGTTGTTGAGCGAGGAAATGGAAATATTAGATATTTTATTTCCTCGGGGGGTCAAACTCACAACCACAACTAGTCGCACGCTTCTACTCCTGCGCCACGACTGACTTTTATTCTGGTCGGACTGTAAGTTATTAGTAGGTATTATTTAATTTGATCAATAATAAAACTTATTGTACTGGAACAAGCCTAAACACGACAGGTTGTGGGTTTGATCCCCACTAGAGGACCCCACCATGAGGACATGAAATATTTAATATTTTCAATTCTCCAGAATTCGACGGAAATTGGGGAGCGTAATGTGTCTTAACACTAGGCTCTCCTTATTTATCACGTTCTTGCGGGATACAGCGGGAAGCTGAAAAAATCCTGTTTGTATTTAATAGCCTTATTATAGATATGCTAGATACACTTACAAGCACTGCTAATAATTGTGTGTAAATGTGGGGAGCAAACACTTTGCTCGGTAAACACTTTAGAACTTCACCTTGTAAGTTGTAATGTGAATATTTGTATATTACGCTTATTTGTACTAGAGGTTCCACTAATGGGTAACCAGATTATATTACATGTTACACCTTTATTGAATTTTAGAATATAAAAAAAATATAAGAACGTCGATATTTTACTAAAATGAAACTAATATTCATTTTTAACGGAATTATATAAACGGTATCTAAATAATTGCTGATTCAAAGAATTATTACCATATTTTTTGTTTTGTATGATTTTAAAAAGTATGAATATACGGTTAGCCAGTCTACTTTCTATTAGATAAATTAAATGCTATTCCGACTCTTAACGGTGTGAACGTTAATTTGAAGAAACTGTTCAACTTTTTTGTTGTTAAATTTATTAGTGACATATTTTTGAGATATTTCTTTTTAACGTTATTTTAATTAGCTTCACATATCTCCAGTAAACAACAAGGTAGAACTCGCAAGACACTCCATTCTCCACGTTATTATAAAAAAAATAGGTATTGTCGTTGTCGAGTTCCTTATGTAGATTGATTAGGCCCTGCTCCTCTTACTTAATCAAATGTAAAAATATTTCATCTTTTTATGTTTGTAAGTTTTTAAGTACCACTACTTTCTTGCACTTCTTTCTTTACTTTCTTTCTTTTTTAACTACTTGTGAACTAGAAATTAAACTCTCAACGGAAACGTAAACAAGTTAGAATTATTAACGGTATATTCTCACATGATGCCAGACACCGTATCAATCGATATGGCATAGGCGTGTCCGCTTGTGACTTTAAATTTGTATTCAATTCGCTTGCGTGAGTTAATTGCATCTTCCGTCTTGTATATAATTTTTTCATGTGGGAAATGTCCATAGAAAACATTTAAATAGTGCCTTTCAATTTTCTTTATACCAGGATTTTTTTTAACTTTAAAAATCCAAATTCGAACTAGATAGTATTTTGTTGCAAGCCATTTTCTTTCTTATTTTCTTTCTATTTTACCATAATGAGAGCTTGATTTATCTGATAAATATTCATATATGAACATTACAATTTTTTTATTTTTAAAAATAATACGACCTAATTTATTTTCAGTATAATAAATCTTCAAATTATTCAATTCACATTCTCTTCATATCATAAGTGCAATATTGTACTAAGAAATGATTGAAGTAAATAAATAGATCATCAGCATTGTCTCACGAACACAAACGGCCAATCGCGGTAGCGTTGTTTCTATTTCAATTCTGAATGCGATTTCTTCATAGCTATGCGGGCTGTCCACATTTTAATATGATTAAAACGACTAAACGTCGTACATGTCAAATATGCCATGTTTCCCAATCAATGTAGGTAATTGGAAATTTATTTACTCTTAGTGACTCAACAAACGATGGTAGTTCCTCTTGGAATTTGATACCTTTTGGAGAGATTATTTAAATGTTACAGTATTTTTATTAATTTTATTATTTTACACTCAAAGTTGATAAAAATGGGTGGAAAACGACGAATTAAGAGATTTATATGAGATTAATTTTTGCTTGCTCCGCACTGTATAACCGATCAATTAAATTAATTACTTATATAATTCAAATTAATTGAATGTCTTACTAGTATGCTTTAACTATCTTGAATTTGATCCTACGACCTGCAGTTACTGTACTACAGGTTGTAAAAAACATATGTCAGAACTCGAACCAAGACTTGAAGCCATAGTGTGTGATTATTTAATTATTTACTAGCAACAGCTAGCCCTAAACGATCATACATTATTCATATCATATGCATGAAAGTGATAATTAATGTCGTCGTAACAAACTAATATACTACTGGTGCTTTCCATGTTGCTATTGACTATTGTATCTTATTCTTCTTCGTTAGCTGGGAAAACGTAGATTTAAGGTACTTACTCTCTTCTCTATTTTTCGTGTATTAGGTAACTACCTAAATGCCCTATAATTTCAATGAATGTGACATTAGAGTTATATTATATTAAGATCTGATTTTTTTAGATTTTGTTTGAATTATACGAGATTAGAAACTGAAATCGTGCTTATTTCGATTCTAGGTCATGATGATTGTTAATCGGTTTCATTAATAATAGCTAGCTCGCTACTGATCTAAATCAGCGCGTATAAAAAATACGCTACTTATATAACAATTTAGAAAAAAAATATTGAAATACGCTGAGAATATGGCAAAGGGATTCAAGTTACAAAATAAAACGAAAAAGAAACAATACTTTACTTATTTGTTTTTGTAATATCTAACAATGAAATGTGTAGTTCGGTATTTTTTTAGGTTCACGCTGTATTCCACATATAGTAGGGAAGGCAAAGGGCACCTAGTGTTAAGACACCTGCCTTCCCCACTTTTTGATTAATTCTGGATATTGTGTGTTGAGTGGCGAAATTCAATGTCGAGGAAATGAAAATATTTAATATTTCATTTTCCTCAAACGAGAATCGAACTCACTTCCTATCGTCTGTAGTCCCTGACGCTTATGCCCCTGCGCCACTACTGGCTTCTTTTTTGTTATTTTACTATTATGTTGTGTTATATTCTCGTATAGTGTTTATATTACCTTGATGATCTGTAAAGTGTGTTAATGGTGTCTAATTTCACAAGCGAGTGCTTCTATCCAATGCGAAGTCTTGCTTAACACCTGGTCTGTGAGATGTATATTAATTTTTCAACAAATAACATGAATTATAGCATTTTTCTAATCAATATATATGGTATAAAATTGACTGAGTATTCGATAAAACAGTAATGTATAATGTTATTTCTTTTTCATTGACGTTTAAACGTGTAAAATACGAATCCTGTTCTATGGAAGGTGTACGTCATTTTATTATAATATTAGTGGGCAATTTTTTGTCACATCTCTCACCCCTACTCTTGTGTTATTTTGTTTAAGATTCACATTGCTAAAACAAAATTTTTCAATTTTTTTATGTAATAAAACTTTATTTAAAATATAATACTTATGTTATACAAAATACTTTTTTCTGGAAATTACAGTCACGGAGACCAGTGGAGACGGTTCCGTTCCAAAGTCCAAAGGCCTATACTCCAACCTCAAACAGTGAAAAAGTATGTGGCACCAATAGAACTCGTAACCGAGGACTTCATCAGATACATGGAAAACGCAAGAGATGAAAACGGGGACTTACCTCATGAATTTGACAATGACATTCATAGATGGTCGCTTGAATGTAAGTAGTAAATAAGCCGTAATATCCCGCATGTAGCACTGTAGGTAGCAGTAGCCTAGTGTTAAGACACTCCGCTCGCCACTTTCGACGGAGTTCTGGAGGCATTGCGTGTTGAGGGGCGGAACTCAACGCCACTCTTGGAAATAGAACCCACAACCATGACTGGAAAAAAAATATAACCTATATATAAACATAAAACATGAGACAAGTAAAGAACGGGGCAATGTGTCATTTACTTGTCATATACATATATTATACTTATTTTTAATTTTATCTATAAATATAAAGATTCAATGCAGTTAGTTTATTATATAAATCAATCACGTTTTGTTTCGAGAAATACCCACGAGCCAGTCGGTATCGTCCATTGTCTTTAGCAAGAACTAAGTCTATTGAACATAAATGTAAGGTAAAGATATTTCCTCCAGATCTTTCTTTATAATTTACGGTTTGTTATTATTATGTTTATAAAATTACATATATATCTATATACACTACTAGCGGACGCGCGCAGCTTCGCCTGTTTATTTGCATAAGGAGTTGAAAGTTTGTATGGAAAAATGTTTAAATCGCCACTGAATTTTATAAAATTTTAAATTGGGACTCTTAAAAAAATTCATTGAACACGTGTTTCATGGTTTATTAGAATTCACCCCTAAATAAGCAAGCGAAGCTGCGCGCGTCCGCTAGTTTTATATATGTCGATTAATAAAAATAAATTAAAATCCTCCCCTCTTTAATGGTACTCTTTGTTACACTAGTATAAAATACTATACTTTCAACAGGTATTGGACGTGTTGCCCTTGACGTCAGACTTGGCTGCTTGTCCCCACAGTCCACCAGCGCTGAGCCCCAACGTATAATAGACGCTGCCAAGTTCGCGCTTCGCAATGTAGCCGTGCTGGAACTTAAAGCTCCATATTGGAGATACTTCCCGACACCATTGTGGACGAAATATGTTAACAATATGAACTTCTTTGTTGAGTAAGTATTGAAATTTAAATTTTATTGTAGCTAAATTTCTTACTTTCTGAAGAAATTTATTTAAAGTAGGTTCTATTTAATTTTAATCAAGCGGTTTTTAATTTAATAGCCAATGGGCTCGAGTCCTATACAAAAAATACTTAAGTCTGTCAAATCGGTCCTAGCAACTCAGAGACAGCTGTTGATATTATGTTATCAATAAATTTCTTTTAGCTACTACGCTAAAAGACACGGAAAATTACCACTATTATTTTAAATATAAATATTTAACGTATGAAATATTTTAATTCTTTAAATTCTTTTAATTCTAGATTATGTTCCCGCTACATAAACGAAGCATTAGAACGACTCAAAACAAAAGAAGTAACATCTGACAATGATCTCTCTCTACTCGAGAGAGTGCTTCAAAGTGAAGGTGATCCCAAAATCGCGACCATCATGGCGCTCGATCTTATACTTGTTGGGATTGATACGGTAATTTATTTTTTATAAAAGTTTAATTCAATTTCATTACAAAATTTAAAGTCACAATTTTTTTCAAAGTACCAAACTTCACTTTCTTTAAGACTAAAATAATTATATATAGGACAATTAGAACGTTGAAAATACACTTGCCAAGTCTTGATTTTTTTGCTGCTAGCACGCTTTCCAAATATGCCTAAAATATTTTTTTTATATAATAGGATAGGTAGTGCATTATACGTTTTACTTTTGTTACAGATATCCATGGCGGTATGTTCAATATTGTATCAAGCGGCAACAAGGATCGAACAGCAAGAGAAAATGGCGGAGGAAATCAAACGAGTGTTGCCAGATCCAAGTAAACCCTTGACTTACGCTGATTTGGACAAATTGCATTACACTAAAGCCTTTGTCAGAGAAGTTTTTAGGTAAATAAATATATTTTATAATTTCTAAGTTCTTGAGTACCATTAGTAAAGTAATAAAAAGGTATATTTAATTTTTATGCAAATTTTCTTATACAACGTTATAGGCTGCCTTTAAATATGTGGAATAATGTAATATGTACATTCGCAATACCTATCCGAAATTCGTTGGGTACTGTTCACTAAATATGCCACTGTAGGGTTAATAACATTAGCAGTTCTTCTTTATCACACGAAACTCGCTTATATTTCTAGATTTTTTAAAAATTTAGACATTACAATTAGTAAATCCTTAATAGCTATAGATATCCATTTAAAAACAGCAAAACGAAAAATACCATTGAATTGTAGGTGTTAAAGTATCTATACTTGAAGCTCTATAATTATTAAATTAAATTCATAGTTATCTTAATGTTACTAAATAAAAATCACTAAGTTTGTATTTTTTATATAAACTTTATATTTTATATTTCAGAATGTATTCAACAGTTATTGGAAATGGTAGGACATTACAAGAAGATGACGTCATTTGCGGATATCACATCCCTAAAGGAGTTAGTATTTGATTTTTATTATATGTAGTGTTTTTATTTTTAGCATGTAAATAAACCACTAACAGTGTTATATTTTTAAGATATATGCTAAGTATATAGTATGTACTATAATGTCAAATTATAAAAAAATTAGCAGCAATAATAGCTTTTACTTTAAATCTTTTTCTTTGTAATTTCAACACAAAATTAGTAAGTTTTTAGAGTACTAAGGATCTTAGGGTAGGGTCTGTATATAAGTTTCTAAAATTAATCTTTATAAAAACATTATTTCAGGTGCAAGTAGTATTCCCTACAATTGTAACGGGTAACATGGAGGAGTTTGTATCAAATCCAGACGAATTTAGACCAGAGAGATGGCTCGAGGATGGCAGATTACATTCCTTTGCATCTCTACCTTATGGGTTTGGGGCGAGGATTTGTTTGGGAAGACGTTTCGCCGATTTGGAGATACAAGTGCTTTTGGCTAAGGTTTGTTGTTTTTTGTTTAAATTAGGAATTTTAAATTAGAAACAATCCTGAAGTAGAAGGTTTGGATATAGTTAGCCTGTAAAGGATCATCTACAATCGTAAGGTCGCTCTTGCAATGTCGCCTGAAGTGTTGCAATTCCTTCTTTTATTTCTAGATTTTTTTTGTGTAGTGTTTGATATAATTTGATTTAAGTATCGATCGATTTATGAATCAATGAAGTCTTTACACATTTGTTTTGATTCAAGATCGAACCTACAGACTAAGGCTTGTCAAATTATGAATTATTTACATATTTACAGCCTTAATTTTACACGTATTAGTTTAATAAATTATCATATTAAAACACATGAATTTGTTCACAGCTTCTTCGTCGTTATCGCTTGGAATACCACCACGAGCCACTAGAGTACGCAGTTACTTTCATGTACGCGCCCGATGGACCACTACGTTTGCGAATGCTTGAACGATGATCAAATAACCATTAAAATAAATATAAAATACCATAAATTATAAATATATTGAAATTGATAAAAACAAGGTTTAAATGATTAGATAGAAAACCTGAACATAAATGACTTGAGAGACAAAATTGGAGCCTATCTTGACATAGTTGTAACTAATATATTTTAAGTAAACTATTCTTGTAACTCTATTTTTATTTTAATAAAAATCTCAAAAAAAATCTATTTTTAGAATTAAAAGGTATAACTTATGTCTGTAATTTGCCAATATCGGAACTAATTCGTAAAAAAATATATTTTGTATAAATAAATGTATATAAATAATAGTTGTTTGTTTTCAATATTTACGTATAAATGTTTTGTATAACCAATAAAAAATCTATTCAATAATATTAATCGCATAAAATTTAATTAATTAATTTAATTTCTTATTTTCTATTTCGCATTTGCCGCTATATTGCAATGGCAATATTATAGGCGCTCTGAAAGGTTTCCATCTTGTTATTTTGAAACTACTAGATTTTTTTTATATTGTAGAAATACATTTTAGTTTGTTTTCAGTCACTGTACAAAAAATAAAGTAAGGATACAAAATTTCTGCTAATCAGTTTACATTTCTATTAAAGAATTTGACCTACACATGAAAGAAAAACAAATTATAGATTAAATTTATAAAAAAAACAGAACGTTATATTTAATGGCAGGTCAAATTCATTATGTTCCAGACAGTCCAGTTAATTTGGCTAATAGCTAAAAGTAAACTGAGGTCAAAAAATAAAAAAAAGTACAGAACTGAACTTTAATAGAGAACTTGGGTACGGCCACAACAAATAAAAATTCCAAAGTTCTATGGATCCTATGTGGCTTATAGAGCTAACAACATTAACATTGATTCTAAAGTATTTGTTCTTAGATCCTGGAACTCCTAAACTATCGTTATTTAATCTTAGCTTATATTATTTCGTTTTTATTATAATGACTAAGAAATATATTAACATCACAAAAATACTATTTAAAACCAAAACATTACAAGAAAGAATAAAATTAAACACAAGATAAGAACATAAAATTAAATTAAATTAAATCAGCTTCACGCTGTATCCCGCACATAGCAGGGTAGGCAGAAAGAACCTAGTATAAACGCACTCCGTTCCCCACTTTCCGCCGTATTGCGGAAATCAACGCTCTTTGCCTCGATACCAGAGCGAAATGAAAGAATTCCTCGAGTGGGAATCGAACCCACAATCGTCGCGTTACAGTCATACTTGTGCCGCTGTGTTATTACGGCCTCATAACAGATAAGAACATGAATAATTATAACTACTAAAGTTCAGCAACATCCTAGCTCGAGCTGTATATCTTAAACATCAGTAAGAATTTACTCTAACGCAACATCCGCTACGTGCCTTATGATTATTTATACGAACGAAGTATAAATTACATATTAGAAGTGTTTTATTGTCGGTTTGCACATCATATAATTAGGATTCTGTATGTACTACCAAAGTAACTCAAGGCCCAAAAGTAAGTAACTGGAAACGATGGTTCGATTGTGTTCGATTCCTATTTGGAGAAATAAATTATTGATTATTATTTTTTAAATTTTTTCGCTCTGATAACAAGGCAAATTGCGGCGTTGAGTTTCGCTACACAAAACGTAATGCTTTGAAAAAAAACGATTAAATAGTGTCTTAACACTAAGTTCCCCCTGCCTATCCTGTTATCAAAGACTGTTAAATTAGACTATTCCATGAAGTTTTAAATAATATTTTTATATTACACTGTTTTGAGTATTAAAAAGTGATCCTTGCAAAATCCTTATTATTTTATTGAATTAAATAAGTATCTTTAAAGTAAATAAAACTAGTATTACATCATGATATCCATTTACATATTTCGTATATGAAGACGCAACTTATGTAGACTTTGGCGTTTTCACACGCACGTCGCGCACCCACTAATAATGTTTGGTTTTTACAAATATTTGGTCAAAGATTAAATAACATTATCCATCCTATTTGTAAAGCACATTTTTTAAAATTTTTAAAAGATTTCAATACCGTTTGTTTTCACGGGAGGAGGTTTTGACGCAATGGCTCAACATCTGACTGGTGGTTTGGGTTCAATCCCAACTCTCTTTAGTAGACGAAGCTCGCCGTTGAACTTTGCCACTAAAGTTAGCTTTAGTTTTACAATAATTTAGAAAATAGATGCTTTCTATTTTCATTGGACATTTTCAAATATAGCCAATGAGACGGTGCTTAAAATACATAGAACACTTAGGTATATATAAATTAAGATTAAAATATATTTTTAAAGTGTACTATAATACATACCTGTATTATAGTTAGTAAAAATAAGTTAAGTAAAAATTAAAACAAAAATAGTGAGTTAAGTAGTGACGTTCACTAATTTTACCTAACATATTATTGTAAAAAAAACTATCGTTTAGCGTAACATTCACACTTCTCACTTTGCATACAATAAATATTAACTGAAAAAGAAATGGAAAGTGTGTTTATGTATCACTTGTAACTGGTTTTCTGATGGTCTAGTAATATTTGAACTTGAGTTAACGTATGAAAGTAAAAGGGCCTATCCCTTTTACTTACTACCTTTTACTTGGATTATATAGCTAGTTTCTAAATAGATACATATGTATGTATTGTTACAAACGTGCACGATTTTTTTACCTAATATTTCTAAAGCTTAAATAGAATTACTACTAAAGAATATAAATAATAAATATACTAGTGATAGTATAACACGGCAGATTGTGAGTTCGATTCCCACTCGAGGAATTTAAATATTTAATATTTTCATTTCCTCGCTCTGGTAACGAGGCAAAACAGGGCGTTGCAATTCGCCGCCACATGTAATATTTTAATAGTAGAAGAGAATGATGTGGTCTTAACACTAGATATCTCAATTGATATAAATAAATTAGCGGGATAAAGCGTGAACCGCGAAAGCTTGGATTTTATGTTAAGTTTTCTTTTTTAGATTTTCTTTATTATTCTACGAGGCCAGTCATGGCGCAGGGCAAAAAGCGAGACAGGTTGTGGGTTCGATCCCCACTCAAGAAGATGAAATATTTGTTTAAATTTATGTTTCTATTTCTTTAGATTAAATAACAAAAATTCCTAAAACGAACAAAACTAGTACCGGAAAACAGAATGTCCTCCAACTATTATACAACGTAAGTAACACTCGTATGTTACAAGGAAATTCACTCAAGTTACTTCACTAAAATATAATAATTATCCTATCCTATATCTTATAAAACAAAGTCGCTTTTCGTGTCTGTCTGAACTTTCTAACTCTTCTTCTTCTAAACCACCCAACGGATTTTTATGCGGTTTTCACCATTAGGTCGTGTATTTCTCAGGGAAGGTTTATATATAGTTTATTATTTGTACATAAGAATATAAATTAACATAAATACGATAAATGTGTCTAAAGTCCTACCCGTTGAGACACTTTCGCGCATGCGCTGCTTTGATGGTAAGTACTACATGATAATAATGTACTGGAGTATTATTCCTCTTAATAAGATCTACAAAAAAGTCCGCGAGAGCATATTTTTATCTTTTAAGGATAACGTGTAGTGATCATATTTCTGTCTAAAAATAGTAATTTCAATATATTTTTTATTGTGAGGGATTTTTTTCCATAATGGTATTAATCCTTATCCTTTAAAATACTTTATTAATTTTCTACGTTAAACGAAGATAAAATTTGCTTTTAACACTATTTCGAAATTGCGAATAGTTTTAGAGAAAAACTCATTTAATTGTTGACACATCACGCCCTTCACACATCAGCTGTATCTCCTCAAGTTTTACTTATCCCTTACTCTCAGCATATAAATAAGTATATTAGTTACGTTGGCCATTTAATGTAGATCAAAACTGTCTTTTACTGTTTTTTCATTTTAATAAGTACTTTAGAAGTTGTTACAATATCAAAACATCCTTGCTGCGAAACGCGCCGCGCGCCGCGTATAATGCTCGCCTGCCACGCGGGCAGCCCGGGTTCGATTCCCGGCCAATGCATTCTATTTAATTTTCCTCACAGGCAGCCACGTAGTGCTTGCTTTTCATCAGGGACAGAATACCCTCTTTAGCATTAACCACAAGCTCGAAAAAAAAAACCCGCCTGCCTTTATAGCAACGAAGATTTAGATACGTTTGCACGTATTGGATAATTGGAGTTGAATGTATTATTTCAGCGCGATATATTTGGTTTCATATTTTTTGTAGTATTTATTAGTAGGTAGGTTTTTGTTTATAATTTCTTCCGTTTAAAAATAGTCATTTAACTATCTAAAAATAGTCATTTAAATATATTTTAATAAGTACTTGAAAAGATTAGTAGCACAGATTTAAAATTACGGTACTTACTAAAAAAATTCTTGCTGTGTAAAACAATTGGCAAATCCTTATTGAAACTACGAAAATGCGGGTTGCATTAGAGTTTAATTAATTTTCACATTATCTTAAGTGCTTTGCAAACATACATTATATGAATAATCCAGCAGTAAAAGCGGGCGAAGCCGCAAGGGGGTCGCTAGTGTTAATATAAAACAAAGCAGCTAGGTCATTTTTTATATTTAAGCTTGGTTACTTAGCTACCTATATATATTTAACTACCAAGGTCTTAAAGAAAAGAAAAATAAAATTAGCTTCACGCTGTATCCTGCACACAGCAGCGTAGGCAGAGGGAACCTAGTGTTAAGACACTTCGTCCCCACTTTCTGCCGAATTCTGGAGGCATTGCGTGTTCAGTGGCAGAACTAAACGCCGCGCTTTGCCTTGACACCAGAGCGGAGAAGATGGAAATATAAACGTTAATAAATATTTTACTTCCTCGAGTGGGGCTGGAACCCACAGCCATCGCGTTACAGTCACACCCTCGTGCCGCTGCGCCACAACGGACTCACTTTATATACTTTGTTTAGTTTATTTTTAATGCAATAAAGACTATATATATTTTCATATCTTTGCTCTGGTGAAGCGCGGCGTTGAGCGTCGCCACTCAACACGTTCATGAAACTAGGGTAGGGCCCGTATTTATAAACCACTAAACTTTTGAATTATTTGGCAATAACATGATAGTTGTCCGTCTTTATATCATTTTATAAATGTTTCTCAATGTTCTACGAGTTCGTGACCTGAGTATCGTATAAAATATTGTTATATTATTGTTATGACCATTTTATAACTTTTGCTTAGAATGTCTGTGCGAATCAAATTGAATTTTATATACTTGATATATTAGAATTTACATATGAATAAATGTCTTTAATCAATTGCTTATTTTATTGAAAACAATGATTTCTTCGCAATGGAGAAGTTACGACAACGTTTTTTTAGCTTTATTCTGCATCCTGCATGTAACACGGTGGGCAATGAGAATTATAGCGCTAAGGTTCTCCGTTTTCCATGTGTCGCCCAAAATTCGAGACATTGCTTGCTGAGTGAGTTCAGAAATTCCTTAAACATTATCCCGGGCATTATCACTATTATAGAGCGGCAATCGAACCCACGACCGTTAAATAACATATAAATTTTACTTATTTACACAAGATTTCCACAAATAGATTAAAATGGCAAAAACACAAGCAGATGGGATAAAATTATAGTAAATTATAAGGTACGTTCCACGTATGCTGACTTTAATAGCAGTATGTAGGTAATATAACATTTACTAATGTGGGCTTGGATTAGAAGACTAGTTGGGTTTGGTTCAGTTGAGTGAAACCTGCAGCAAAGTTGTTTCTTATCTTAAGTTACCTCAAGTACTGGAACGCGGCTTTCCAATATAAGTAATTTTTCTCCATTTTTGTCATTGTATAAGGTGAAATGGTGTGGAAAGACTGACGGTTCAAATATGCTAACATTCGGTGGAGTGAGACCAACCCCCAATTTACTTGTAAATTCAATATCAAGGTATTCTGAGTATTAGGAATTTTTTTTTTCACTTAATTTGGATAAGAGATGCGTGGTCAGCAATATTAGAGGGATTGGTAGAAAGAACCGTACTAGTATGATATGAACGAAAGCCCAGGAAATATTGCACAAGTCTATACAATATAGAGAATTAAGTGATTAATCAATATGATTTTACTTTATAAAACTGCTTTAAAAAAAAAGAGGACTACAATTGACTTTACCATACTTTCTTTTAATTGTATAGGTAACCACGAAATCAAAAGGCCTAAAATCCTAGATAAAAACGAATACTTGTAAAAGTACTGCTCTGAATAGCTGATGGGCACTCTAAAGATAAGTTCATGCTGTTGTATTAAATGTAAATGAAATTAATAAAAATTAAAACAATTAAAATATTTTTTTAAAAAATGTTAATATTTACTCATCTTCTATACATACTATAAAACAAAATCGCTCCGTTCTTTTTTTCCCGTTTACCCTACAATAAATATAACGAAAGTTACGAATTATTTATAATGCAATTCTCCTATTGTATATAACTCCTATTAACTATTTCCTTCGTGTGTTCTCCGTACAAAACGTCACTAGCGAAGTGATTAGTGCTGAGCTGGCACGTTCGGAACACCAAAATCAAAGAACAGAACAGCACATAGGTACCTATGTAAGTGTAAATATAGCTTTATAATAGACCTCAAACTCAAATACAAGTAACTGTTCAAAGCTTTAATTAACGAATACTATATATTCAGAATTCAGACCACATCTGTTCTATTTATGTTTAAGTAAAATAAATCTTCGTCACGCGTGCCCGTGTAAAGTAAAAGTTTTACAATTGTACATCTCGTGCTAAGTACAATGGAGGTACGTATTTGACGATTGTTTTTTTTAGGTTTTTATTTTTTTAATTTTTAAAACTGAATAAAAGGAATTTATGTCAATTTATTATTAAAAGTAATTTGTTTAATTTTTTTTTATTATGTAAAAAAGTTTTGTGCGAGTGTTTTTTTATAATTTATATAGCAATTTGAAATAAAGAATATTGTGTATCAGAAAGCATTGTCCTATATATAAAAAAAACAAACATTGTTGTCTTTTAAAGTTTTTATCACTAAAGCGAGCGGACTGAAGTTTATAATTAAAAAAACATTTCTAAGAATATTTTGACAAAAATAAAATATTTTAGAACGTGAAAGTAATAACGATACTCCATACAATTAAAATTATACAAATTTTATAATAACAACGTCATATTAAGTGAAATGTGTAAAATTTACTTCGTTAATCGATTATTAACACTTATTTAGCTGTTCAAATGATTATTACAAACACTTTCGTTTCCACTCGTACCATGTAACGAATGCTGAAACGTAAGACTGTATTCCTATTCAGTATTATTTACAAAGGTAAGGCTGTAGGACGCTAAGCGTATCAAATTATAGTGTGGGGGTTTGCATCCATTGTTAGACGTTTTTTTTTGTAATAGATTATTAAATTAATAAAAAAATAATAGTTGTTTAGCTTTTTAGCTGAGTAAGAGATTTTTATTCTTATAGATTCCCTATTAAAATTTGTAAAATAGATAAGTATAAAATTGTCAAATAAAATTCTTTATATTTATTATACCTATACATAAAAATTGTTATAAAATAAAATTTGTTCAAAATAGTCAATTTAAAATTATCCGATATTGCATTTTTTATTTCATAACAAAATAGTATCTTGACTGTTTACAAATTTAAATGAAATACATTTTAAAAGATATACCAAAAATTAAAAAAACAATCAATTAATACATCTCATGGGAAACGAACTTGTACATATGTATATGCAAAATTAATCTTTTGGTTAACTTTAGCTACTTTACATTGGCAAAAAATCTACAAGGCATTTTAATATAGAACATATTTTATTTATGACAATAGAAATAATAAAAAAACCATTTCTTTCAAATCAACGAGATCAAAATATCGTAACAGAGCAATGGACACACGTCAAGAAAGCCAAACCGCGGTTGATATGGAAAGCGCTCGCCGTCAGTCCGTCAGTGGCATGCGAAATACTAACACAATACGATTCTTATTTCCTTTTTCTATCTACGTACAAATTAAAGTTAATTGGTTATTACTAAATAAAATACCTACTAAGTGTAGTGCGTGTGCTGTATTCATAGAAATAATTATTGTTTATATTTGTTTGATTTAAAGTGAGTATTAAGTTCGATTTAAATTGTAATACTTTTAATATGTTATTTTATTTTTTTATTTATATGTAGATATGTTATGTTTACAAATTAATTAATTAATTAAATAAGAGTTTGGGCTTTTTGTTTCGAAGTAGGAGATACTCTATTTTTTTATTATGTTCGAAATATATCCATGTTCTTTTATTATCCACGAGGGATTTATTGTCGAATAGATTTTTTGTATCCCACTTTTGTACCTGAGTTCTCTATTTTTTTATCTATCTCTATCTGTACCTGCACACTGTTATTTTTAATATACAATTCATTGATAAACATTAAATATGAACTATTACACGTTACACGTTATATAAAAATGTTTATTTATTATAAATATTTAATTTAAAATATTTTTACAAAAAAACATCTGTCAGTTCAAAATTGATTTTAAGGAAATACTCGTAGTATTCCCTTATACTACATAAATATTTTATAGATATTACGAATAGGGCCAGTCATGGCTCAGGGGCACAACCGTGTGACATGCTGTGGGTTTCATACTCCCTCGAGGAAATGTAATTTTAAACATTTTCATTTCTGGTCTCGAGGCAAAGGCGGGGCCTTAAGTTCCGCCACTCAACGCACAATGCCTCCAGAATTCTGCGGAAAGTGGGTGTCACAGAAGTGTCAACACTGAATTCAAAAGTTCCCTATGTGTGAAGCGTGTGAAGTAAATTATGAAATTGATAGGCATTAATTTATAAATGCGAAATGTAGAAACTTGATAAAATACCTAATATTCTGTTTTATAAAAAGTTTAAATAATTCATGATGTAAAAAGTCAACTGCGTGCCAGCTTAATCTTTACAGCCTTTCCAATATTTATATAATTTAAAAAGTTATATGTTTTTTAAAAAAATCGTCAAGGACATTAAGTAATCACCCACCCATACGGCCGTATTGGATTTATCTGTACAAATATAATAACAATCGTGTAATATTTATGTCAATATTGTCTCTACATATATGCATATAAATAAAATATTGAAGTGCCTATATGTGATTTCATAATTAACGAATGAAAAGCACGTATACGCATATAGATTATAGATACGATAGTAAAGTACAAAAACAAACATTTTTTCTGTCTGTTTGTCTGATCGTTTGTCCGGGCTAATCTCCAGGAAATTCATTTTTATGGGACTAACAGTGAAAGTCAGGTGGGATTGTAGAGATATGGGCTTACTTCTTATCCTGGAATATCCTTGTGATCGGGACTTACACAGGAAGAGTGAGGCTTGTGGTGCACGAGTGCCTACCATCTGCTTAGACAGATATTAACTAAGATTTTTTTAATATGATATTTTTTGGAAACAAAATCAAATAACATCCCAAAAGATTTAAATTAAGTAATTTTTATATAATTAATCTATTTAAATAGTACTAATAATCCCAGCGGGCGAAGCCGCGCAGGGGCCACTAGTTGTAAAATAAACGCAATGAAAAATTATTTGCTAATTAAATATTTTAGTTCAACTTTAAAGATGTTGAAATAGGGCTGTACCTTTTACATATTTAACCGGTTCTCAGTACTAAAGTAGCGGAATAGGCACTCCTTTCTTATTTATGAAAGTAAATTTAGCCCTCTATGTGTAGGTACATTACAAGGTTATTACAGATATTTTAAAATATTTTATATATATTATAGTATTATCAGATTTTAAATTTAAGTTATTGATTTTGTAAATATTGATTTTTGATAATTGATTTTAAATTTAATTTTTTTTTAAGTCTTGCGTCGTTTAAATCTAATGTTAATAAAATGTACCATACTAAAATATGGTAACGTTATATGGCAAAATGATCTCGAAAGAGCGAAATTCGTGATGATTCAGAGAAAGCCTTATGGTAATAGCATTTTTTTTATTTTTTCTTTTACCAGTGCAAACGCATTTATAAATAAGAGTATGTATTTATTTTTTTTATGTACGTAGAACACATCAAAGCGATATGCAATTACATATAGTATACAGAACTACTTTCTTTCCAGTAGAATTGTTTTGAATGGAGGAAGGAACTGTAGGTGTTTTTTTTTAATGGCACAGAAAATACATTGATTTTGCTTGTTTTCTTTAATTTAATATTAATATATAATAATGTTATTAATTCAGTAAGAAACGGAAGCGGAACGGAATTCTATGATTTAAGTGATAATCTAAATATAGCTGAGCTTTTTGAACATAAACTTATCAAAAGTTATTATTATATATTGCCGAGGTCAATTGATTTAAATTTAAAAGTATCGCTAAGGTCACCGAAAAGCCACTGCTCAAACTCTGTATTTAAAGTAATACTTTAAAAAATAAAATTCGAGGTTTTTTTAATTTAATAAACGATTAATATATAATCGTTTATTAAAATTTAATTCAGGTCAAGATATGAATCTTGCGTTTGTCTAATATAACAGTCTACCCATCTGTTTTAATTATTTAATTTGATATGAATAGATCATGTTTAAATTATTAGCTTTGCATAAAAGGCAATTGATAAGTTATAATTGATAAATAATTAAATACTTAACTTATATGCATAATGGTGAAGGGAATTTGAACTGTCATATTACATTTTATAAACCTGATTCATATTTATTTTCGTTCTCATTTCCAACAAATTCAACTTTTGTTTATTACACATTGAGTGGCGGAACTTAACGTTGCGCCTTGACCTGATACCAGAGCGAAGAAATGAAAATATTAATATGTATCTAATTATTTATTACCTCGAGTGGGAATCAAACTCACAACCATTTGCAGTAACTCATTGTTCCTCTGCATCATCATGAACACGTGCAGTGCTGTCCTCTAAGATAGTCGATGTTTACTGTTTATGCTATGTGTGTCACAGGATGTCGCGATTACTATCGTGTGAACATGTGAGAATATTCTTGCAGTATTTATTATACAGCCTACGTATATAAACAATTATTTAGATGCTTGTATATCGTTGAATTTATCTATAAATATTCAATTTATTATTTTAATTTTGAAAATTCGATATTAGATTTTAAAACAATTGCCATGGTGGTAAATTTGTTTATTTATAATTGGAGGGAAAAATCATTATATTTAAATGTTTTACTACATGTTTTTAATATAGAGTGAATGTGGAGAACATGCTTTGCATACCTTTCCTCTATATATGTATATAACTTGTGTAACTCAAAAATAAAATATTAAGAATTAAGATTGAAGGTACATAAATTTTAAAATCTTAAAAACACAGAACACTTCTATATATTTGGACACCTTACGGATTTTCCTAAAATTAAGACTTCTATTTATTAAGAATTTTTTCTCTTTTTTTTGTAGTACATCAATAAAATGAGAAATCACGTCGCTGTTGTAAGATGGCCGTTTCGAAGACTGTGCGACCGTAGTATTGCCACTTCTGCTGGCGTGAACCAAGCAACTGAGGGATCAGATCTAGGTAGATATATTTCAATAGGGAATAAAGTTAAATATATTATTTTATAAAAAATACATTTAAAAATATAAAAAAGACACTCTTTCGAGAGTCGGACAAGGGTGCAAGCCATCGGTAGCTAGGGTTCCAGAGAGAGGAACCTCCTCACAATACACGTCGTCTCAAGTAAATCTGCCTTCTGCAACGGGCTCTTGATCCAACAGCCAAGTGATAACCTCTCATCTTAAGCTGTAGTTCGAGACTTTTCGTCGAGATCACGCACAACAATCGCTTTCACATTGCCACTACGTCACGGTGGTCATAAGATTTTTTTAATCTATTAATATCTTTAAAAAACATTACCCTTGTCTTTTTATCTCTGAAGGTCATCTATCACGGCCTCAATCGTGCCCAGTGAAGAATCATCGTGCCAGGTCTACACATGCTGTAGCATCGGTATTTGAAACTCTATCGCCATCAGTAAAGCCTTGGGAGGAGGTTCCAGGTCCCAAGCCCTTGCCACTACTAGGAAATACTTGGCGATTCATTCCATATATTGGTAAGAATTTACAATATCGCATATAAAACTTATATGATTTTATTATGAATGGCATTGTTAGAACTCGACCAAATTCAAATGGGAAATTACACACGGGAAACACCAGATTTCATATAAAAAAGAATCACCAAAATCTGTCCACTCAGTAAGTAAGCTGAGGTAAGAAATATAAAAAAAGAGTCGAATTGAGAATTTCTGCTTTTTAACCGACTTCAAAAAGAAGGAGGTTATCAATTCGATTCTTTTTTCGATTCGTTTTCTTTTTATTTTGTATAGGAATAAATTAATTCTTAGCTACATCCATTTTACCACGAGGGAAAAATCGCTATTTATCGAAAAAACTGGTATTTCAATTTTTAGGTACAAGTCAAAGCAATAAACTGTACCTACATAGATGTTGTTTTAAATTTAATTTCAAGATTTTCTAAGTGTTTATAATGAAGATGTAAAGACTTATAATATAATGTTGTAATAAACCTGAGAAGTATTACCTGTGAACATGTTTTGTATTTGTATAACTACAGAGTAATTGTTTGCAAATTTTATTGTTTGGCAGTAAATTATCTGTGGTTTTCCTAATATGTTGGAAATAGATAAATAAAGGTGATTTTTTAGCTTTACGCTGTGTACAGCAAAGAGCAGGGTAGGCAGAGGGACCCTGGGAACCTAGTGATAAAATCCATTAAGACACTTCTGTTGCTCACTTTCCGCCGAATTTTAGAGGCATTGCGTGCTGAGTGACTAGAGCGAGGATTCTTTATTTCCTCGAGTGGGAATGGAACCCACAACTCATTATATTTTTACTTTCGTGTTAGGTTAGGAGAAAGCAGCAGTTATAGTCGTATAAAAATAGATATATTATGTTAAACATAATTATAAGCACGTCTTCATTAAATTTTACAACTTTCAGTATATTATATGCAAGATTGATAATAATGTTCACATAAAATTAGCCTTGTCCTTAATGACAGTAGGTTTTTGGCCATTAAATGTTTACAAAATTTAATCATCATTAGATACAACCAAGAATCAGCTTAATGGATTTTTTTAGCTTCACGCTGTACTCCTATATTCCACACAGCAGGATGCACAGGGAACATAATGTTAAGACATTCTGTTCCCATTAAGACACTTCCGTTACCCAATTTACGCCGGAACACGCGGAACTCAACTATTTCAAACATTTTCCCAAAAGAAAGCAGTGGATTAATGATAATTTATAATCTTTATCTTTAAAATATGTATTAGGTTGTTCAAAATTAACATTTTTTTTCACAACAAAGTAGACTTGTACGTAATGTTTAAAAACCGCACCTGTGGCCCTATTAACTGGTTTGATAATGTGATGCTGTTGACATACTGTTGAAAGGTTTTTGTTTAGGAAGTAGTAAATAGTGAAGATATATAAACATCAGTTTATACATAATTTACTATATAGATATAAAAATAGAAAAAAAATAATGATTGTTAGTAGTTGTGGCGATTGCCACTCGATGAAATTAAACTTTTAATATATATCTCGTTCTGGTAACGAGGCAAAACATGGCGTTGAATTCCGCCTCTTAACATACAATGCCTCCAGAATTAACATTAGGTTCCCAGGTTCCCTCTGCTTACTCTGCTAAATGCAGGTTACAGTACGAAGCTCAAAATATAATGTAAAAATTTTATATGAAATAGAAGGCGCGATATTACCTAGCCAAAATAAAAATCGCACAATTAATGCATTCCGGCGTAGGATAAGTATATAGACATAATAAATATCTTAACACCTTTGCTACTTCGTTCATTAGATAACATTCATTGAATAACATTTGAACTGCTAACAATCGAGTTCTTACAGCCAACTGTCATAATAAAAATTACTAGTGGACATGTCTATCCCCGTTCCCGCAGGACTTTTGAGAAATTAGTTTTTTTTTTATTTTAGTGACAAAACACTATTTCCAAATAGTACAAAACTATTATATTAGAAATACAAATATATATTTTTACCCGGAATTCGAACTGACAATCATTCCTCGTGCTCAGTAAGATCTGCCAACTTTCGTGACATCAATATTTGCTAATCCTTATAAATTATGAAATAACTATCGACTGCATAATTTGTATTAGTTAACAAGCAGTAGAACCAAACTGGGTGTCACATCTAATTATGTTAATTCGAAGCCGTAACAAAAACTAGTAGGGCCCACGCCCATGCTTAGGAATTTTAGAAATTGTTAAATTAATTCATTTTGTTTATATTTTGTTTATATTTGTTTATATATTTACATATTTTATATACGTATATGTTACTTTTTTTCAGCTTCGCTATGTATCGAGAGATCTTAGTGATAAGACACTTCGCTGCTCACTTTCCTCCGAATTCTGGCATCTTTGCGTGTTGAGTGGCAGAACTCAACGCCGCTCTTTGCCTCACTCAGATACATGATATTTTAAAATCACCAATAGGTTTTCCGCTATTATTATTTATTTATGAGTATTATAATAAAATGTATTTCTGAAATCTGTCTAACCAGTTTATATTAGATTCGATATCTAAATAGATTGATAGTGAAAATAAATGAAATATAGAATGTGGGATTCTGGTAACTTTAAATAATGACCTGCAAACGAGGTATAGTTAAAACATACTTAATTACCGATATTAAAACGATTTCATTACCTTGATAACATTACACAATAAAGAACATTTGCTCAATGGAAGTATATACTCGTATTCTCACTACTGCCCTAAATAGGAGAGATATAATATATCTAGAATTCCGCGGGAAATGGGAAACGGAGTATCTTAACACTAGGTTCCCTCTGTCTACCCTGCTGTGTGCGGGATACAGGATGAAGCTGATTTTTTTCTTTATTCCATACAATTCCCATACACTACCAAATTGCAATTTAATAGCTCTACATTGTTACAGTTAATGATGCGCACGCGCTTGCCGCAATTCCTTAATGTTCTTTGTACCTCGCATACAAATCGTTGCCAAACTTTCATACTAATGATGGGCGGTTACGAAATAAGGGGATTAGGACAAGGTTCGTGTTAAGTGCCGTGACGTGTTAGACAGTTGATAGAGAGTTTTCTTAAATAAGCTATTACAGCTTTAGGTATAAAAATATCTTTAAATGTAAGTCAACAATTTGAGGCAATGATTTCCGTCATATTATAAAGATTACCTATCTTTTATCTATATATATAAAATCGAAAGGTCACTCACTCATCACGAAATCTCAGAAACTACAAGTGCTAGGAATCTCAAATTTTGCATAGGAGTTATTTATAGGACGTAGGTGCTCGCTAAGACGGGGATTTACAATATTCGACTTCTAAGGGGTTGTTTTTGGGGTCGAAAGTTTGTATGAAACTTCGTTACTACAAATGCTAGGAGTCTCAATAATAACGTAGTTCACGCAGGCGAAGCCGCGGGCGGACCGCTAGTATAATATATTTTTAAAAATAAAACCAGACCCCACTCCCACTGAGGGTTCCGTATTAAATTCAGGGTGGTTTTATTGATTGTAGGTATGAGGTTTTTAAGGAAAAAAAAGTTAAATGCTCTAAAAGTTTTATGCAATTCTGTAATTTTGTTGAATTCATTTGACAAATCGATGGGCGATTACAACTCGTACTTGATCGGTGTTCTTATAATATTTTTCATTATATAAAAGAGTAACGAGTAAAAAATTGTTAGATAGGTAAAGTACTTCCTATTTCATATAATGCGAGTAACGGTTGAGAGCGTGCAATACACCTACCTCGTGAAATGTTCTAGCAATTACTATTATTAATTAACAATTAGTTATTTTATTGTTATACTTATCATGAAACGGAAACTTATATAATAGTGACGTTTTACCTGAAAATAAAACGTATATTAAATTACTTA
>JAEBDU010013289.1:3607025-3618939 GCA_016802625.1 Heliconius numata | reverse complement strand
TTATTCAAAGCTTATTTATTTGAGACGTGTTTGTTATCGCCTGGTGGTATGCAACAGGACGCCAATGTGAATGATGTAGGGGCTGCATAGTGTACAAATAAAGTCAAAATAATATATATATTGTAGTTAATATATATGTGATATATACTGTAGTTTAAGTATATGTAAAGATAAATAAAAAACTGTTTAACTTATAATTTATAATATTGACAATCGTCAAAAACAATCATTACAGCAAAAATGAACAAAAAACATAATCGTCTTTAAGATAATTATATCTATAAATCAATAACATTAATTTCAAGTTACAGGATTAAACAAATTAGTTATAGATGTAGATCTACAAGGAGCTGGCATTACTTCGCGCCTATAAAAGTTTTTAAAAGTTTTCTCTGATTGCCAATTTCCCCGTGCCATAATTTCGTCAACTGGTAAATTATTAAACCAATCCTTAGACGCCACAGCTGAACGACAACTGCCTGGACTTGCAGTAATGCCAGCTTCTTGCAGAAGGGATTTTATCCATCCCGCAATTACAGCTCGAGATGCGGCCTTTGCCTGACCTCTAATGTTTACAAACAAATTATTACAATTTGCTTTAGATCGTCTTAATTTAAACAATTCTATAATATGATTAACCCAATAAAAAGGATCTAACTGCTTGTTATTTTTATTACATATAATTTTCCACCCTGATTGTCTGTATTCATACGAATCCGTTTTAGAACCAAATCTGGGCCAAAATATTAAATAATCATGAAATTTGAAAAAAGAATCATTTTTTATATCTAACAATGTTAGATCATGTATTCTCCTACCGGAACAAAGAAGCAATAATGCTGCAGTATGTCTAGCAGTTATAAACAAATTATTCTCGTCTATTGTATAAGATGACAAATATAAAAGGAGATTATCAATATTCCAAACAAAAGTTTTACGAGATGGTGGTTTCTTCATAGCAATTGACTTAAGAATATGTTTAACAATTGGGTGAGCACTTAAAGATTTACATAAATCTGCATTACACAAAGTTGACACAACAGATTTGTGCAACAATATTGTATTATAAGACAATTTTTCTATAATGAATAAATCTGCCAAAAACCTTGCTAAGCTCTCACCGTCTGGTTCGAGAGGATTAATTTTCCATTTTTTAGACCATTCTAACCATCTTAGCCATGCCGCTCTATAAGTTTTCCTTGTGGAAGGCCGCCAAGAAGATTTTAACAAATCCAACTGTATTGAACTCCATTCGTTTAAGCTTTTGCTCCACCCCCACACCTCCAAATCTCCATCACCATGTCTTGTGCCTTCGGTGGAGCTAGACCTGTCGACGTGTCTATCAGTACTTTTTTTACGTTCCTTATTATTACAGGCGCTGCTATTGCCCGAGCCTTTAGATCTGCCCGCCAAAAAACACGATTCCAACGAGGTACTACTAGGAGGTAAATTCCCGTGGCTTGATTGAGGTGTGTCAACACTCTTGGTATTAGATTGGGTGGTGGAAACACCCATGCTAGGCTGTAGTTCCAGTTCTGTGAAAAAGCATCGTGGAATATTGCAAGACGATCCGTTTGATCTAACGATACATAATTGCTCACTACGTGTGCCCTCCCCGAGGCGAAGAGGTCTATCATGGGAGTTCCCATCTTTTGAAATATACGTTTCGTGTAATGCGGAAGAAGATGCCACTCTGGGGGTCCTCGGAGACGAGAGAGATGGTCGGCTTGACAGTTGAATTTGCCTGGTAGATGGTAAATCGTTAAATGTATTTGATAACGATCCAAGAGGTGATAAATCATTTGAGTTATTTCTAGTAAGCGGCGAGATTTTGTCCCCCCCTCGTTCCGTAAGAAAGACACTACGGTTTTGTTGTCGCATTGAGCCAAAACGGTCGAATGACAAAGGCTCGGACCATGCTCTTGTAATACCTTTAATATTGCCAACATTTCCTTTACGTTGCAATGTAGAGGCTCTTCTGTCCTTGACCAAGTTCCCCAAAGGGAGAGGTTGTTTAGTTGAGCTCCCCAAGCTAGATCGGAAGCATCGGTCGACAAAAAATGTCGAGGTGGAACGTTGTGTATTACTGATGGCCGACTGTAATTTTCTAACCACCATTGAACGTTCAGAAAAACATCTGTTGGTATAGGGTAACGGCGAGTCATATCTGCTTTTTTCACAATGACATTTAAAAAATTTAAAATGTTCCGATAATTTAGACGACCTCTCTTTACGACAAAGCTGGCAAAATTTAACAAGCCTGTAAGCTTCTGAATTTCTTTTAGGTTGACAGTTCTTGTCTTCAATATTGAGGTTAAATTTTTCAATAGTTTTAATTGCATCTTTTGCGGAAGAGATTTTTGGTTTAGCCACGGGTGCCAATGTACTCCTAAATATATGAGATGTTGGGTGGGAATTGTCTCGGACTTTTCTAGATTTATCTTCCAACCTAGGTAGAGAAGCCTTTGTGTTACAATTTGAACATGTTGACTCAATATCTCTTTGTTTTGATTGGCTACTAGAAAATCGTCTAAATAAACTATGATCCGAATTCCCAAGTCCCTTAAAGTTTGAGCAATCCAATTTGTCAGAGATGCAAAAACCTTCGGAGCAGTGCTTAAGCCGAACGGTAGACAAGTCAATTGTAGCAATTTGTTTTCGTATTTCAGACGGAGGAATCTTCTCTGAGTTTCTATTACAGGAACATGAAAATATGCTTGGGAAAGATCTATTTTGCATAACCAGTCTCGAGGTTGGATGAAGTCTGGCACTTTCGAGACATTTATTAGCCGAAATTTCTCTACAACAATGAACTTGTTTAGAGCTTTTAAGTTGAAGATCGGACGCAAAGCTCCATCGTTCTTTTTTACCAAAAAGATCGTGGACAAAAAACTTGGTGTTATTTCTGCATCTTCGAGAACACCTTGGCTTTTCATTTTGGACATCACATCTGTCATTTGACCTGAACTTGGGATGCAGTTCTTTAGAGACTTTAAGCTTGGTACAACTAATGGTGGTTTCCGGTGGAATGGTATTCGGTAACCTTTTATTATTTTTAATAAAAATGCAGGAGCACCCAGATCCTCCCATCGTTGGTGAAATTGGGACAGCTGACCCGCCTTGAAGGATTGATTGATATAGTCAGAACTTTCGTCTTTTATGACCTGCGTCATGGTCATTTTGGAAACCAGGTCGCTTGCGGTTGTTTTTAACATTTTTTCGTCCCTGTTCATTGCGAAAGGAACTTCTATTACTAACATCTCGCTTGTTGTTAGTACGCCTACTGGTCATTTGATTTTGATTGTAAGCAAAATTATTTGACAGCATTGGCTGGTCAACATACGATCTTGATGTTTTATTATAATACGCGGCACCCTGGGTAGCTCCCGTTGGGTGGCGATTAATATTGTAGCACGATTTAGAAACGGCCACTTTTGGTGATGGTGAGGGTAGAAAGGCTTTTCTGACTCCTCCAGCTTTTTCAAGCGCTGCCGAGAACTGTTCGGCATTAAATAAATTAAAACATGATGGTGGAATTTTTCTAAGGGTAGACTTTACCAAGGGATCCTTCACATATTTCAATATATTATCGCGCCTTATTTGTATCATCTCCGTTCTGTGTCCGCATACCAGTTGCATTAAATCACCCGATAATTTATTAAAGCTTCCATTGTGAAACACCTCAGAAATCTTTTCGTTAATATCCTGAAAAGCTAAATTATTTTGTGTTCTAGCCCATAAAATTATATCATGCATATCATTTTGCAAAGATTCTTTATATTTAATTAAACAGTACGTCATGGCGGCATATGATCTCTCAGTCGATAAAAGTTGCCGGTTAGTATCATATGCCTTTATTTCATCATTAATCTCCAATTCTACGAAGCCTGGAGAGAATACGTAAGTTTTTTGTGTTTCAGCATATCTCAAGTCAGACCATTCTTTTTGATCGAAATGCTGAATATTACAAAGCAATTTTAAATATTCTTCTGAAGGTTTCGGGTAAGTAGGATCTTTTAATTTAGTTTCTATATTAAAGTTTAAATTCGGATCTGACAGGCTAAATTGAGGATTACAGTTGCTGCAATCGTTTTCATATAAATTACGACTTACATTTAAGTCTAAAGGTTCATTATATTCAACGCACTCAACAGAATTTGAGTCACTATTATTGACAATTAATTGCTTTTTTAGTTCACTTACTTGTCTAGATAGTCTATCAAGCTTATCACTAGAGTAACTGCGACGCCGGCGACGACGGTGACTCTTCTTCTTTGAACGTCTATGACGAGACTTTCTTTTTCTAGCATGAGAACTATCCGACTCAGAATCAGAGCTCGATGAAGAACTACTCGAACTCGTGGATGTGTTTTTCCTCGAAGGTCCAGGAATCGCATCATCAATCGTCTTATCTTGGTCGGGAGCCGAATTATTATTGACATTCATTCTAAAAATACAGACAGACAGTTTATTTTATTCATTTTAATAATATTTTTATTTATTTTTTATATTTTATTAATTATAACTATTAAATATAATAAAGTATCTACTAAAAAGTAACTAATTCATATAATTACGCCACATCACGCCATAAAAATAAAAATAAAAAGGAGGTAGATTGTAAAAGACAGTTTTGGTTATAAATATTAAATATTTTAACAATTATCCACGAACTACGTCTACGAACGGTAACACCGTTAAAAATAAAACTAAAATAAGGTAGACGTTGCAGAAACTATCACAGAAAACGTTAAACAATTTTAACCTCAAATGTACATAAAAAGAAAAAACACTTACTTGGATAAATTTATACAAAGGTAAAAACTTGCAAGAACCGTATGCACTGTACTGTGTAAAGCACTTCCTGCTTGCTTGCTTAACGTCTTGACGCAGTGGAAAACGGGACGCCAATGAGCTAGAACTTCTAACGAAGCTACCTGGTGGTATTTGGTACTGGTGGGGAGGTTGAGTGAGAGAGACAGACAGATGAAAGACAAAGAGGGGGAAAAAGTGGAAACGGAGGGGGCCTATCTCAAATAAATAAGCTTTGAATAACGGTCAAGTTATTTAATGAAAAAATATATAAGCAAAGTAAAAATCGAAAGTGAAAGTCACCAGAAGATCTAATAGTAGATATCCTCGTATCACCGAAGAACGTTTGTTTATTTATTTATTGTATTACATAAAAAAAATTAACCACCAAAATAAAATAAATAGGGATTTTCAATATGTAAAATTGTTTGAAACTCGAATTTCATTACGAGCAATTTCTTTTGTGATTTCAAATAATTTTCTTGCCTCTTCCGTCGTTTATAACATGTTTATATTTATTAACATTTGTGCCAGTACTTTATTAAAACTTGATTTGGTGCAAACATGTTCGATCATCGACAAAAAGCCTTGTTTAATTAACTTATTACAATTATATTAATTACGACAATATAAATAGGTTTATAATATTTTTGTTACAGGTGGATATTCAGTAGAACATATAGACAAAATATGCTTATCATTGAGAAAACAATATGGCAAATGTGTCAAAATGGCAGGCCTTCTGGGAAGACCGGATATGTTGTTCGTGTTCGATGCCAGCGAAGTTGAGAGGGTCTTCCGAGGAGAGGACAGTGCTCCTCATAGGTAATGAAAGCTTATAATACGAGAATTGCCATCGATAGTAAAAGCCAAGTTATTAATTAAAGCTTCGTAGTGGTCAAGTCTGGCCAAAATAAATATTTCACTTTAATGTTCTCATTAGTCAATTTTCGTATA
The DNA here is from genome assembly GCA_016802625.1 of Heliconius numata. NCBI lineage: Eukaryota > Metazoa > Arthropoda > Insecta > Lepidoptera > Nymphalidae > Heliconius > Heliconius numata. Next base: position 3,613,170 of record JAEBDU010013289.1, on the reverse strand, counting down.
GACGTCGTATTTGTACGTATAGATTAGTGGCACAATTCACTCTAGTAAGAAAAATCTCTATTTCCATTAGTAAAGTACAAGTTTATCTTTACAAATATATTTTTTTTATATTTACAGACCATCAATGCCATCTTTGAATTATTATAAGCATACGCTAAGGAAAGATTTTTTTGGGGCCGAGGAGAACTGTGCTGGGGTGATAGCAGTGTAAGTATATAGATATTATATATTTAAAAAAAAAACTTGTAAAAAATATATCAAATTAAACTGTTTTATTTAGCTTGATTTGGTCGTGTTTATGCCGTGTTAATTTATTTATTTTATTATTTTAATTTAAAAATTAAATATAGATAAGGTAATATTGGAATTGAGGTGTACGACATACCAAGATAAAAAAAAACATAAAGTATATGAGTTCACTATGCACATACTATATGCTAGCATTATATAGAAAACAAAACTAAAATTTTATAATTATCATACACTTACAGTCATGGCGATTCCTGGGCGGCGTTTAGAACAAAAGTATCTCGAGTAGCGCTTAGCACTGGCGCTGCAGCACAATACACGGACCAAGTAGGGGAAGTGGCTGAGGCCTTCATTAATAGGTAAATCGAAATAAGACATTTTCTGTTTACGAGTATATTTATGTCATTCCATTCTTCATATGGCTAGAAAAAATGCTTAATTTATACATAGACATTACTAGAATTTAAACCCTCAATTATTAGTTTACCTGTAGCCACTCCTATTTTAATTATTTCCTAGTTTTAGTTAAATAACTTAAGTTGCTTGTGCTCCTGCGCTACTACTGGCGTCGTAACTGTCAAGTATTAATCCGTGGAGAATAAAGAATATTTTAATTTACTCTTCATGAGGCTCATGAGTCTTCACCATACCTAGTCTCATGAAAGAAATGAAAATTAGTTTTACCTATTTTCATGACTTAGCAGTTGTAGCTGTTTTTTTTTTATGTTATGGCAAAATTTTTTTTTTCATTTAGAGAAAAGTGATTAATCTATTATCTCACGCTAATTACAGAATACGAAAAATCAGAAATCGACAATCTGAAACTCCCGATGATTTTTTGAATGAAGTTCACAAATGGTCTTTAGAATGTGAGTGTGATTTATATTTATAATAATTAATACGGCATAATTAGGCGTTGAGTTCCGCCACTTTGCCTCTGCCAGAAAATGGAAAACGATTATACAAATAAATAAATATATATTATACAAATTTAATATTATATTACAGCGTTAGGATTGATAGCTCTAGACACAAGATTAGGATGTTTCGATTCACGCGAAGGATCAGAAAGCCAACGTCTTATTGATGCTGTGCATACATTTTTCCTCTGCGTTGGTGAATTGGAACTCAGAGCCCCGTGGTGGAGGATATACCCTACTGCTATGTTTAAAAAATATGTAGCCGCATTAGACACTATATTAAGGTCGGTATAAGCTTAACAAATCTCTCTCTTTTCTCTTTTTTTTTTATAAAAAAAACTTAAAACGAAATGAAACAAATGGAAATACAAATTTAAATAAATATTTCACTTCCCTTTCTTTTTCTGAGAAAGGGATAAAGCGGAAAGCTAAAAAAATTGTAATCTTTAATATTTTTTCAGTATCACATCAACTCATGTAGAAAAGGCTTTACAAGAATGCCAAGCACGTGGCAGTAGCAAATCTCTTTTGCAAGACCTGGTGACGGCTGCAGGTCCTAGGGTGGCTGCTATTGCGGCTCTCGATATGTTCCTCGTGGGAATTGATACGGTATTTAAATTGATTATATTTTTATTAATGTTTTAAGACACGAAATAAATATGTTCAGATAAAGTGGCATCGGAATGAACTGCTCATCTACTGGCATTTATGGATTTTTAAAATGTTTTAATTTAACCATGTATACTTTGTCGCACTTATTATGCTGCGATAATTTAGCTAAGAATGCGTTCTGAGTGGTGTCTGCTGGTCTGCCAGAGTTAGAAAAATAAAATAATTCATTTTCCACTAAGTGAGAATCGAATCCAAAACCGTCAGTACTATAAAAAACATAATAAATGGTGTGTTAGTAAGAGAAGAATTTTAAAACAATTTCAGACATCAAATGCAGTAGCATCTACTTTATATCAACTATCACAAAGGCCGGAAGTTCAAGAACGATTATATGATGAAATATCTAATGTTTTAAAGGGCCAACCAGACCTACCAGGAGATATTAACCAAATGCCATACTTAAAAGCATGTGTCAAAGAAGTTCTTAGGTAATTAAAGTTCTCAGTGTATTGGAACATCAAGAAAAATTATCTGTAAAATAATATAAATTATTCTTTGTTTTTAGAATGTATCCAGTTGTAATTGGTAACGGCCGCCAGCTCTCCAAAGACACCGTTATATGTGGCTATAATATTCCTAAAGGAGTAAGTATTTTTACTACTGAAAAAGGAACGTGGACATCGGAAGTATTTTCATGGGGAACGGTGTGTTAGGTACCCAGGTTCCCTGTTGAGTAGTGAAAGATCACTTCCTTATTATGTGTAAAACTGTACAAAAATTCGAAAGCTAATAATATTTTTTTAAGCTCCACCAGAATAAAAGAACTACATTGCAATTTCATATATCTTTCCAGACGCAAGTAATATTCCAACATTACGTAATGGGTAATAGTGAGGAATACTTCACGAACGCATCGGAGTTCCGCCCTGAACGTTGGTTAAACCGATCAATGTACAAGCACCATCCTTTCGCTTCTCTACCTTTTGGTTTTGGCAAACGAATGTGCCTCGGACGTAGATTTGCTGAACTTGAAATTCATGTTATGATTTGCAAGGTAATGTTTCTTTTTTTTTCTTAGTATCACGCACACAGCAATGTAGGCAGAGAGAATCTAGTGTTAGGACACTCGGTTCCCATTTTTTGCCGTTTCTGAGGCATTGCGTGTTGAAACGGCAGAACTCATTGCCTCGACACCAGAATGAAGAAAATGAAAATATTAAATATTCCATTTTCTCGAATGGGAATCGAATCCACAATTTATAATCACACTTTGTGCCGTGAGGATATATCGAAAGAATATAAAACACTACATTCATCATATACTACTTATTTTTAATTTTTGTTTATCGACTTTTTAACTAATTAAATAATTATGTAAAATATGTATATTTTATATATTAATTTAAAAATATTGAATAAAACTGGCGGAAATCACAACCAAGTGAGACGCCTTATTAAATATGGGAGCAATTACATATACTCGTAAGTGATTGCAGTTTATTCTTCTAAGCGCAGTGCGACAGTGTGTTATTGCAATTGCGATGGTTGTGAATTCGAGACTTCGAGAGATCCGAGAGAATACTCTGCTTCCTTGCGGTGTTGTGTTCCGCCACTATAACGTGTCTTGAATTCAAGCGGAAAGTGCAGGACAGAGTATGTTAATACTAGGTTCTTTTACGATGCTTATGGGCATTTTATATTTTATTTATACTACTTGTTACTATCTGACATAATTATATTGTGCATTAAAACTAAATATATAAAAAATAACATCCATTGTTCCTTATTTGTAAATATTTTACTGATGAAATTTTAAGTTTAATTAGTTTTTATTATATCCATTGTATATCGAGCAAGGAAAAATTGTAAATTACAAGCAATGTCTCTAAATTAAGGGGTAAGGCCACTGTAACGGTATCAAGTTATTGGTTCATATTTGAAAAGGTGGAATTTTTATTTTTTTTTCTTGTTTGTAGATGGTACAGGCCTTCAAAATGGAGTACCACCACGAACCACTGGACTATCACATTCATCCGATGTACACACCGCAAGGCCCCATACGTATTAAATTGATTGATCGATAAATAAAATAAAAAATAAAATTTGTATCATTTTGATTAAAACACCAAACATTATGTTCAACTGTTTAAATACCTATAGTATTTGTAAAAAATAAACGAACAAAAGCCAATTTTTATGTATAATATTTTATAATAGGTATATTGTTTTTATATTTTACTAGCTGTGAGGAAGTGAAAAATATTTTGAAGTGGTATTATTATATACTTAGGAGACTTCTGTGCTACAAATGTCAACTGTCGAATATAGTACTGCAATGTGTCAATGTCACTGTCAATATGAAAAGGCCCGCTCTTTTTATTTAGTGATTAAGTTACTAATTTAAGCGGGAAGACATATTTGGCCCTTATATACTTGAGGTTACATGTGTTGTAGTCGATGTGATTTGTTACTAGGTTGTTAATAGATAATTATTAGCAAGTTATAAAGTAATTTAAATGTTTTAATTAATAAATATTGTGAATTGGTTAAAAGAGCTGCTATAATTAACACTGAGTAAATACCTATATGTGTTTTCGAATGTTATTGGTGTTTTATATAAGTTTCTAGTTATATAAACTTCAGTTTATAGTTATTTTGATTTTTAATAAATAAGATTGTATTTGTAACATTAGTGTTGTATAGTTTTCTTTTGATATTTCACTTCTGAAACCTAATTATATTTTAACTTGGCTGGACGCGCTGCCGTGTGTCTTGATAAGTAAGTCAAGAAGAAGACAGAAACTCCATAGACATTATCGTGACATACCTACGACCAATTCATGGTTTTTATACGGACAGTGGAATATATTTATATTTAAATTCATAAACGATTAACGATTTAAATTCAACAACGTATTCGCTACCGAAATGCTCTATATCTTTAACTAGCGGACGCGCGCAGCTTCGCTTGCGTATTTAGGGGTGAATTCTAATAAACCACGAAACATGTGTTCAATGAAATATTTTTAAGAGTGTAAATTTGAAATTTTATAAAAATAAGTGGCGATTTAAAGATTTTTCCATACAAACTTCCAACCCCTCATTTGCACCCTTAGGGGGTGAATTCTAAAAAACCATGAACACACGTTCAATTAAATATTTTTAAGAGTCTAAATTTCAAATTTTATAATAATCGGTGGCTTTTTAAAGATTTTTCCATACAAACTTTCAACCCCTTATTTGCACCCTCAGGGGGTGAATTCTAGAAAACCATGAAAGACATGTTCAATGAAATATTTTTAAGAGTCTAAATTTCAAATTTTATAATAATCGGTGGCGTTTTAAAGATTTTTCCATACAAACTTTCAACCCCTTATTTGCACCCTTAGGGAGAGAATTCAGGAAAACGATGAAACACGTGTGCAATTAAATACTTTTAAAAATCTAAATTTTAAATTTTATAAAAATCGGTGCCGATTTAAAAAAATTTCCATACAAACTTTCAACCCCTATTTCTCCCCTTTAGGGTTAAAATTTTTTAAAATCCCTTCTTAGTGGATGTCCAGATTAAGAAAGTAAACATTTGACCAAATTTCACGTGTCTACGCACAGCGGTTACGGCTGTGCGTGCGTCTTACCTCAGTCAGTGAGGACAAGTCCTTTTATATATATAGATACTATTGTTTTTATATTTTATTAAAAACTTTACAATTCACGTTCGTTTTTTATTCATCATTGGGTCATTCTATATTATAATATTTATTTATATCTTGAATTATTTTAACAAAATATTGGGTTAAAAATAAAACACATATTTACATTCATAGAATGTTTTACTTATATTCATGCAATAAGCAATCCTACTAACATTACTTTTAAGGCTTCTTTCGTCCTGCATTGTGACAACTCCATAAAAACTGGTTTACACACAAAATGTTTCACACAATACAGAAACCAAGTTCAGCACTGTCATACAAAAGGAATAAACTTAACTAAACACGGATGGCCACAATATAATATTGGTAAATATGTACAAATATCACATATTAATATAATATAGTAAAATATATAAAGTATTTATCTTTTATATATTTTGACTAGGAATATAGGTAATACAAATAAACAGCTGATATCGCTGACTAAAACAGCATTCTTATGGCACTATAACAGAACCATACGGACATTAATAATCCCAGTTTTAGTTTTATCTTTACAAGGCAGTGAGTTTTATTTATTATTTATTATTGAATTAGTCATTCATTATTAGTACAAATATACATTATTATAAAATATAAAATATTATAAGCAAAGAGTTTATATCACACATCAATTTAGTCTAACAAGGATGAGTATTTACATTAGCT